>JARYZH020000702.1:0-81686 GCA_030021035.2 Notholithocarpus densiflorus
GTCTCAGACTCAGAGTAGCACTTTTTTCTTTAAATTTTATATTTTTTTGGCATGTATATATTGCTATCGCTTCAAATTTTGTGTTCTTTGTTTGGGTATACGATAAGGAGAGAGGTATGGTATGGTGAGCCTTTCATTCAACTGCTCTGTGTACACCACCATATTAGATGCAATTGAATATTAAACATGTCATAATTTAAGGGTAAATACTTACACATTAGATGGCTGTAAAACGAAAAGTTAATTTAGACTCATATGTGTTCTAAATATTCTGATACCAAATGAAAATTCTAGTTTAGAAGTCTTGTTAAGTATGCACTTGACTTTTTAATTAATTATCTACTTATCTAAATGTAATCCATAATATAGAAGTAATAACACAGAATTTGGTGATGAATTCGAAAATCGATAAAATAACTCTTCAAAGGAAAAACTACAATGGCGGCAAAAGCAGTCCTATTAAAAAATCCACTATGAAAGAAACAATTATAAATAGTCAGGACTTACTAAATCTTTGTAGCCTAGACTCTCTATGCAACCTTTGCAAGCAACCAAATTATCTTTCTAATGCAGTAATCCTAGAAACTCTAGAATTCTTCTATAGTGATTTTCTTCGTAACAACCAGATCCTTTGGAAGATTTGTGGTTTCAAGAAAGATTTAAAACTCAAGGTATATTATATAGTTGCAAAAAATAGGGGTTGAAACATAGCATAAACCAGTTTTCTAAGAAGATTTGAATTTTAAGTCGTGCAATTTTGCTTGAGCCAAAGTACTTCTCGCTTGAGCGATCTTCCTTATTTCACTCATTTCAAATCTAAATTTGCTCAAATTTGTGTCTGTTTTGATGCCTCATGTATCTACTTTCCAATAAAGAAAATTTCACTAGGACATTCATAATGGTAAGAAAGACAACTCCTCAATTTTAAGAATATCGAAACTTTGTCATTTTTGAGCACCTTCTGACTTGAATTCAGCCCTAATACAATTTAATGAATACCACCAATTTTGACATGTTTTAGTACCATGTTTTTCCAACACATCTATGAATATTGTAAGACAAACTAACACTGAAGTCTGAAGCCTCCATACACACAATTAGACTGTGATAAATGAATAGTGTATAATGAAGCAAATGCTTATAAGGGTAATTATAGAATATTTCGAGAGTATAATAAATGCATATTCTCTTTTTTCACATAACAATAAATTCTACTAATTAAATTTATGGTATACCCATTATTCATGATAAAGCAGTAAGTACATGCTTATTTTACTCCTAGAGTATTTTATAATTTTGCCATTTATAATAAACCACACCACTCCAATATTCATTTAGAAGTTAACCTCCATATGTTGATACAATCAATGTGGTGATATTTTGTGGGATTCCTAAATCTTAACTGAACAATTTGGCTTCAAGAAAGGAAGAAATTGATTTTTTTTTTTTTTTTTTTGGTTGAAAAAAAAAACCCCAACCTAAACAACTATGTGGAATTGCCTTACAACCAAAAATTGTAGTGGAATATTATGAAGTATAATAAGATTGATGTCTTCACTTCCCAAATAACTGTATTTATGATCTTTTTGACTGGGTATCTATATATTCTAGATGAGAACATGAAGAAGTTAATTGAAGCAAGAGATGGGAAAGAATTGTCTGGAGTTGTCATAATAAAGCAAATTAATAGCCCACCTTTACCATGGGCAAAAGACCCATCCAAGCGCAGGCTAAGTGCACAGATATTACCTCAACCACCACCACCGCCTCCTCAAGGAAATCGAGGCCACATTCCACTCCCCTAGTAATCAAATGCCAATGTCAAAATAGTATATGCATTTGGTATTTTGGTTCACTTGGAAGATTACAACCACATCTCTAGGGAATGTGAGGTATTACCAATATGGGAATGTAAGATTATAAGGACACATTTGGTACATTAAATCCTGATTATGATAGGAATGTTAATTTTTATTAGTGAGAATATAAAATGTTGTAATAGAATAATTATTCATATTCATAAGTATGGTTATAAAATATGAATAAAACCCAAGATTTGTATTTATAAAATATCTTATTTATACAATTATTTTCTAAAAAGGAACAAATTTAAATTTGACAATCATTGCTCATTAAGGAATAGCTATGGAAAGAGTATTATTGATGATTTCTTTTTAAATTTTATTTTTAAAATTGTATGTACATATGGAAAGTTTATATTTTTGAAAATATATTAAATTTTAAAGTTATTGGATAAACTAAGGAATAACTATTACATTAGGACCTATCCAAAAAAAAAAACTATTACATTAGGAATAATTTTTCTTAAGAAATAACTATTCTCTATAATGAAGATGCAACCAAATAATTGAATAGCTATTCCACATTAATAACAATTTTTCCATTGTAGAATTTATTATAACATATCAAACATGTCCTAAGAGAATAGAAAAAAGCTATGTCCATAACATTTTCATAATAAATCCCAAGTGGAAAATTATTATTAGCTATTAGAAGTGGGCAAAAAAGAAATTTAAATTATAACCAATAACAACTTACCACTCACGATTTGTTGTGAAAGTGTTGTGAAAATGTTGTGGACGTAATAGTTTTCAAATGAATAACATTATCATTTATAGGCTAGGATAGAGCTAGGATTTTGATTGAAGGGGGTCAAAGTATGAATTACTTATTTATTTATGAAAATCCAAACTAGGATCCATTTAATATTAACAAACTATCAATAATGAAAAGATATATAAGAATTATTTCCTAAAATATTGCAATGCAATTATCTATCAAAAGACGCGAATTTAAATCTCTAAAATTATCTATGATTGATTACACATTAAATGTCACGACAATATCCCTTGCAATATATATATTGAAAACTCATTTAGTGTATAAAATACTTGTGAATGTTTAGACCCCCAAACACAAAATTTCCAAAGCAAGCTTATATTCAAATAATATATGTGCAGAATATGAAATATAAGCAATACCCAAATTAGCAAACTACTCTGAGCTATTAATTAATCACAACCAGCAGAAATTAAAAGTTAAGAGTAAGGGAAAGAGAGATGCAAACACAAGATAACACTGGCACGTGTTATCGAAGAGGAAACCGAAAAACTCGGTGAAAAACCTCACCACCGCCCTCCAAGCAGTAAATGATCCACTAGAAAATCAGTTGGGATACATGAATAGCAATAGACCCTCCAAGCCTAATCTACCTAATGCACCTAAGCCCTCCAAGCTTCTTGCTCCAATAAGGTTACGCTGAACCGTGTCTTCTCTAACTTTCCGGATCCCACAATTAGCCCATTGCATCAACCAATATGAATTGGTTCTCTCTTGAACTGCTTCCCAAACACCAAGAACCTTCTCACTACTTTGAATTTGGTGAGGTAAGGATTTGGTTTATAATCCTCTCATGGGTATGACAATGGAGAGGGTGAGAGTAGAGGAATTTGGAGAATCAAGTGTATAAGATTGTGGATGAATCAATCTTGTTTTTCTCTAGGGTTTTTCTCTCAAAATTCTCTCAAGAAGATCCCTCTCTCTTTTACATTTTGTGGGTATAAGGGTATTTGTAGTAGGGCATGAGATGGAATGTGAAAAGTCATTTTTCAGCAAAACAGGATGCACTAGCGAGTCACTTCGCGACTGGGATGAGTCGTGAGTTACCAGACTGTACTTTTTGTCCTGTAGTGCTCCAGTTGTCCCGACCCTTCAACTTCCAACATACTTCACACGTGTGCTACATTTTGGCGAGTCACCACTCGCGAGTCAGTCGCGAGTTGCAGTTGCGAGTCACCTTCTTGTTGCACACTCTTGATCAAATCTTCACACTCTTTCACACAAAACCCTTACATTATTCCCACCTAAATACATGGTTTCTAAATGTTGAATTACAAGCAAATTTGGCAAGAAATAAAACCAACACATAGTTGAATAAATTCAACTTAAAATATATATATATAATCAAAGAGTTTGTTAAAAATTCATATTCTGTTTTATTGTGAGGCTTAGTTTTAATGACATTCATAACTAAAAGTGCTTGTTATAGTTGCAAAGAAACTAGAGGAGTAAGAATAACTATTCTATAAACAAGATGGTAGTTAGGCTCTTGATTTTCAGGTGCTCACCAACCATAAGCACAATTTAGAAATACTTGAAAGTTTTTTGAAGTCTGGATGCCGAATTGCATTAAGCCAAAGAAAATAAACTCATAATGAGATTATATCATATCTAAAATTAGAATTAAGGTAACAATTAAATCCCTCTAAGTCTAATAGTATCAATCAGCATTTTCAGTCAACATCAATCACAACCGATATATTTTCAGCAGTTGAATTTTTAGGTGATTTTCAACTCGATAGAGTAAAGCACGAGGAAAGGAAGATAAATGAGGGATGTTTGGAAAATGCGAAGTAACAACCAACTTGGATACTCGTGGAAAAAACCACATCGCACAATTCAAACTAGCACTGCAGCCTGCAGAGGGCAGTGGACTGGAGACCATTATTGGAAATCAAATCACAGTGAATGCTATTAAATAGAGATGATCATTTTCCTAGTAAGCAAATACCAATGTCAAGTAGTATGAGCATTTGGTATTAGTTCACTTGGAAGATTACAACCATCTATGAGAAATGTGACATATTATGATTTTTGGTACGTTATCTGTGCAATATATGATAGGGAATGTAAAATAATAAGAGAAGAATGTTACATTAATTTATAGTAATATGATTGCCCTTAATATGATTACTCCATGAAATGGTGGTAATTTGATTATTCATGCTAATATGAGATTTTATGTTAATTAAGTTACAAAATTATCCAATAACCTATAATTTCAAAAATTCCCTCATGTTTTTGTTATTATCTAAATTCAAACCCTTATCATAATATCTGTAACTAAATTTATTTATTTATTATAACCAAAACACCCAAAATGCTTCTACTACGTATGTATAACATGATTAAAATATCCTCAATCTCTAAAATGATCAAAATACTACAACAACCTTCAAAATACCTCTAAATGTTCAATCTAATAAAAAACACAAGAAAAAACAGCTATACATTATAAGAAAAATAGAGAGCTAGGAAAGAGGGAAGATAAACTAGAGAGAAAAGATTGAAGAAAGAAATTTCTGTAATTGCATTAATTAATCAAACTGAATGTATAAGATGAATTTATACTAGAACTAACACAAGGAAGAGAACAACTAATTCTAACTAACTCCACACTATATGGATCCAGACTATACAACCAATCACTGTATTACACATGTTCATGTACATATATTCTAATTAATCTAAGGCTAAACTACAAGTCGTATACTATTTCAGTCGTTTAGCTAGCTGCATCATGTTTTCTTCCAATACTTTGTTCCATTCCTCTGCCTCTTTGCCTGAGCTAACATCTTCAAACATTCTTCAGTTCAAGCTTGCATCTAACTTCTTCTTCTGTTTCTTATTAGTGCATTTAACCAAACTTTGACATTCCCCCTCAAGATGAGAAGCTAAACTATGTATGTTCACCACATTCATCTTGCCTAATAAGTACTTTAATTGTTGACTATTGAGAGCTTTAGCTTTTGTAAGCAAATCTGCCAACTGTGAATGTGTAGGAGTAAAAAGCAACCTAACAACATTATCTTGCACCTTATCTCTTACTACATGGCAGTCCACTTCTATATGCTTGGTCCTTTCGTGAAACACTGGATTTTCTCCAATGTAAATAGCAGCTTGGTTGTCACAAAACAATAGAGCAGGTTGAGGATGATAAATCTCTAAATCCTTCAATAAGGCTAATAATCAAATCATTTCACAAACAGTAACAGTCATGGCCCTATATTCTGCTTCAACAGAAGATCTAGACTCTATGGATTGTTTCTTGGACTTCCATGATATTAGAGAATCACCCAAAAATATGCAATACCCTGTGGTTGACCTCCTGGTATCAATGCAAGAGGCCCAATCAGCATCTGTGTAAGCCTTCAAATGGAAATCTGATTTAGTTGACAGAAAAATGCCTTGACCAGGACAACTCTTGATGTACTGAAGCACCTTATATGCAGCATATAGGTGAGGTTTCCTGGGTTTGGACATGAATTGACTTAATTTGTGAATAGGATATGAAATATCTGGCTTAGTGATAGTTAGATAAAGCAATCTGCCCACCAACCTTCTGTACACTCCAGGACCAGCTAGCAATTTTCCTTGAAACTTTCTTAACTTCAAATTCTGCTCCATTGGCACCTTACTAGGCTAACAAGCTGACATTCCTACATCCTTCAAGACCTCCAAAGCATACTTTCATTGACACAACGTAATACCCTTGTCTAATCTAGCTATCTCAAGACCAAGAAAGTACTTTAAACCTCCAAGATCTTTAAGTTTGAAGTGATGATCTAAAGAAGTCTTAAGCTTCTCAACTGCTTGAACATTGTTGCTAGCTATGAGAATATCATCAACATAAACTACCAAAGTTATGAAAGAATCATTGAACTTCTTTGTAAATAATGAGTAGTCAGCTTTGGACTGTTTAAAACCATGATGCCTGATGACAAAACAGAATTTTGCATTCCACTGCCTTGAAGCTTGTTTAAACCCATATAAAGACTTGTTCAATTTGCAAACAACATTCCCCCCTTTGCTGTGAAAGCCTTGAGCGAGTTGCATATACACTTCCTCATGAAGTTCACCATTCAAGAATGCATTATTGACATCTAATTGGACCAAATGCCAACCTTTCACAGTAGATATCGCAAGAAGAGTCTTGACAGTAGTCAACTTTGCAACTAGTGAGAAGGTATCAGTAAAATCCAACCCCTCTTGTTGAGTAAACCCCTTAGCAACTAGCCTTGCTTTATACCTCTCCACAGAACCATCAGCCTTGTACTTGACCCTATAAACCCATTTACATCCAATTGCCTTTTTATTGGAAGGCAAAGGAATGAGGGTCCAGGTATTATTAGATACCAAGGCATCAATTTCAGCATTCATGGCTTCTTGCCATTTAGGATCCTTAACAACCTCATGATAGAATCTTGGTTCAGGAATAGAGGTAATAAGAGAACAAAAATTGGCATAGAAAGGAGATAGATGTGAAGTGTCAATATAATCAGAAAGAGGATATTTGGTAGTGACTAAGGAAGTACATGATTTGCTGATTGGATTGGACTGGGAAAGCTCATTAGACATGATGGTGCTGCACTTGTAGTCTTGCAAGTAGGAAGGGGGGTTTTGTAGGCCTAGATGATCTTCTTAAGGAAGGAATAGAAGTAGGTGGAGCTACAGTTGGCCCTTGAGGAAGGGGTAAAGAACCATGTTCTACAAAACTTGGTAGGACATGATCTAAAGACCTAAAAGCTAGTGTGATGGATTCTGGTATGATAGAATCTGATATAACAGGAATAAAAGAGTCTAAAAGTGGATCAGACACCTGATTAGGACTAGAATCAGAAGATGGAACATTTGAAGAAGGTGTAATAGGTTCTGAAAACATGGCATCATGTGGAAGAGCCACATTAGGACAAATATGAGGAAGAGAAATAGAAGTGTGTGGTGAATAGGCAGAAGAAATGAAAGGGAAAACAGTTTTGTTAGGTTCTAAGACTTGAGGAACTAATGTATTAGAACTTCAAATTGTATATGTTGGCAAACCATGATCAAAACATTTAGTTTAGGTTTAGACTTGCTCAAAGTTTGGTTTAAATTAAGTTTGGAATCGAGTAATTGCAGGAAATTACTATTTAATTTCTTCAAGGATCGATCGATCGAAAATTAAATTCGATCGATCTAAAGTCGCAGATCAGCAAAAATCAACAACTGTAAAAAGGCCATAACTTATCCGTTTGAGGCCCAAATCGCGATCCGTTTTTTCCAGTATTTAAAGGACATCATAAGCTAACCCTAGATAGGTTTTTCAAGGCTTTTCAGAGAGAGATTAGGGTGCAAATTGTGCCTCTTTTGTAGATCTAGGGTTTTGTACCCAAAAGCTTTTTAAGGTCTTTGTTGAGTTGTGTGTTGAATCTTTTGTGAGATTTGAGGTATTTACCTTCATACACACACATGGAGCTATCAAGATCAAGATTTGCATCAAGAACTTGATAGTGATTTCAGTTGCTGCATAAAGAACTTTCAAGAAGATCCAAAACCTTTGAGTGGAGTCTCAAAGTCACAAGTAGGAGAACTTGTGGTTGCTGCAGATCAGGGAAAGTAGTAATTTGTGGACTTAGAGCTATCATGGGGTCATGGTAGTAAGTTTTCTACTTGAGGTAGCAACAGAATGTTAGTGGTCTAAGTTCTATTGTACAAACTTCAATTCTTTCATAGTGGATTTGCTTTTTACCTTGAGGATAGCTAGGTTAAATCCTTCCTAGGTTTTTTACCGATTTGGTTTTCCTGGGTTATCATATCATTGTGTTCTTTATTTTCCGCTGCTTTGCATGATATGATTGTTATTTTTTTAACCTAGATCTAAATAATAAACCTAAGTATTCACTTGGTTAATTAATTAGGTTAAACAATCTAGTTTACAAGGATCTAAAAACGTACAAGTTTCATGAAAAGAAACATTCCTTGAAATGAAATCTGCTTTGTGATCAAGTTTAACAACTTGTAACCCTTAACACCAAAAGGGTAACTAAGAAAAACACAAGGAATTGATCTAGGGGAGAACTTAGAACAATTGAGCTAAAGTGGAAGCAAAGCAAAGGCAGCCAAAAACTCTTAAGTGATGATAAGAAGGAACTTTAGCATAAAGCTTCTCAAAAGGGGTTTTATGGTCTAAAACAACACTAGGCAACCTATTTATGATGTAAACTGCTGTCAAAACACAATTTCCCCAATAACAAAGTGGTATGTTAGACTGAAATTTCAATGCTCTTGCAATGTTTAGGATATGTTGATGCTTTCTTTCCACTATTGAATTCTGTTGTGGAGTAGCAACACAGGAATGTTGATGAACAATCCCATGTTGAGCATAAAAATCTTTTAGGAAAAACTCTTGAGCATTATCACTTCTAAACACTTTGATATTGGTTTGAAATTGAGTGAGTATCATTTTGTAAAATGAAATCAGCAAAGGCCTATTTTATGTTTAAGACTTCATGAGGTAAACCCATGTGGACCTTGTAGCATCATCTACAGTGGTAAGAAAATATATAAAGCCATCATGAGTTGCTTTAGCAAAGGGTCCCCATACATCACAGTGAATTAGGTCAAATGCATGATTAGATAAGTGGTTAGAGTTAGGAAAAGGTAATCTTTTATGCTTTGCAATAGGACAAACAACACAATCTTTATTTGAATGAAAGGATGATACATCAGATATACAATGTTGAAGTTTGTCATCAGAAACATGTCCTAATCTAAGATGCCACAAGTAAAGCTTAGTTACAATTGGAACATGAGAGACAAAATGAATAAAAGACTGCAAAACTGACTCTAGGATAGTAGAAGCTTCTGAAATAGACTTGCAATTGTCTGAAGCTTGCAGCAGGTACAGATTATTATGAAGCTTACCCAATCCAATCATTTTCCAGCAGGTAAGGTCCTATATGAAACAATAATTGGAAAGGAAAACCAAGCAACATAATAAAGACTTGGTTAATTTGCTTACTGAAATCAGATTGAAAGAAAAGGCTGGAACACAAATTACATCCTCAAGAATTAAGGATGCAGTGACCTGAACTGTGCCTATGTGTGTGGCAAGGACTGTTTTACCATTAGGCAAATGCAAAAAAGAAGAGATTGAATTAGTGATCTTAGTAAAGAAAGAAATTGAATGAATAATGTGGTCAATAGCCCCTGTATCAAGAACCCAAGTTTCTTCATTGTAAGTTGTTTTGTTTGAAGGATTTTTAGTAAAGATTGAATTCTTCAAACTAAAGCAAGCAGAATCCTGGAAAGAAGCACAAGAAATACCTAATAGTGCTGAATTTACTAAGTGAATAGCATCAGTAGTGGCAGAAGATGATGCATGAGAGCTCAACAAAGATAACAGTTGCTGGCATTGTTCAGATGTGAAAGGAAAAGACTCTGACTGTGATGCAGCCTCAGATTGACCAGGTTCACTATCAAGACTCACTTGATTAGCCATAAACACCTTGCCTTTTTGCAAATACCCTGGTGGAAAACCAATTAACTTGTAGCATTTCTCCATGAAATGACCAACCTTGCCACAATGACTGCATATAGGTCTGCCCTTTCCTTTTGTGTTCTTCCCAACCTAATTGAACCCTTGAGTTTGATTGAACCCTTGAGCCTTAACTACAAGAGCAGTTGAATCAACTAAAGGTCCTCCATTGAAACCTAAAGCCCTCTGTCTTTCCTCTTGTATCACCAAAGAGAAAGTCTTGTCAATTGAGGGACTTCGTTTCATCATCAAAATCTGAGTTCGAACTTGTGAATAGACTTCATTCAAGCCATTAAGGAACTGCATCAAAAAATCTTGATGATGAAAAGATGTAATCTTGTCATTCACACCACAGACACACTTACCACAAGAACAACATGGTAAAGGCCTGAGATTGAGCAATTGATCCCAAGAAGCTTGAAGATCAGTGAAGAAAGTAGTTATTGTTGCATCTCTTTGCATGATTGTTGAAATCTGTTTATGAAGTTGTGAAATCTGTGGACCATTGGCTTGCAAGAAACGATTCCTGAGTGAATTCCAAACCTCCATTGCAGTGTTTCTGTAAATCACACTTCTAGAGATGTGAGGAGAGACTGAGTTCAAGATTTATGAAAAAATCATGAAATTGTTCTTTGACCAAGCAATCTTTTCCAGAGGAGTGATTGCCATGGAAGCTGTTATACAGCCATCCACAAAACCTAGCTTGCTCTTCACATCCAATGCCATACGCATAGCCCTAGCCCAATTAGGGTAATTGTCTTCTGTTAAGAGCTGAGTGATAAGAATTGCACCTGGTGACTCTCCATGATGCAAGAAAAATGGACTCCTTGGATCCTCCATTGGAGAAAGCTCACAATGAGCAGTGGATGGAGAAGATGAAGTTTGAGAAGTTTGATCTTGGTTCGTCATTGATAGAAATACAATGCTCTGATACCATATAAGAAAAACAGAGAGCTAGGAAAGAGGGAAGATTAGCTAGAGAGAAAAGATTGAAGAAAGAAATTTCTGTAATTGCATTAATTAATCAAACTGAATGTACAAGATGAATTTATACTAGAACTAACACAAGGAAAAGAACAACTAATTCTAACTAACTCCACACTATACGGATCCAGACTATACAACCAATCACTGTGTTACACGTATTCATGTACATATCTTCTAATTAATCTAAGGCTAAACTACAAGTCGTATACTATCTCAGTCGTTTAGTTAGCTGCATCATGTTTTCTTCCAATACTCTGTTCCATACCTCTGCCTCTCTGCCTGAGCTAACATCTTCAAACATTCTTCAGTTCAAGCATCTAACTTCTTCTTCTATTTCTTATCTGTGCATTTAACCAAACTTTGACATACGTACGGCTATACCCATTAATACATATTGAATGTGTAGGGATTCTGTCCCTAAAAATTGTGTATATAAGGTTATAAACAAAGTTATATAAACACAGAGAACACTCAACATGGAGAAATATAAAAGGCTCCATAAATTTAAGCTTTGATGGTCGAACCATATTAAAATCCTTGCCTTCCTTTTAAGTTTTGTTTTAGTTTTTGATAGCATATACACTCATATATTCCTGCTTACAACACAGGTAATTGTCAGGCTGTATATACAATGTTAGAAGCCTTCAAAATTGATCTGAAATCTCTTGGACCATCTGGTCCACCTGTGTGCATGGGGGATGGGGGAATATTAATTATATGAAATCTGTGTGAAAACTGAAAAGTCAATACTTACAAATATATTTATGGATTTTCAATGATAATTTGTCAACTTGACTTGTTAAAAGGAAAAGACCATGAAATCTATTTTACTTTGAACCTGTTAACTAATACATGGTCAATTTCATGACTCAAGCATATTATAAACACTGCCGTGGCTTTTAAGTTTTAATGGTCCAAGTGTACAATATGGAATACAATAAAACCTAGTAAAAAAAATAACATCATGGTCTTTTTAATTATTTACTTAATTAACAACGGAAAAAAAGGAAGTGTTTGAGACTTTTGATCGTTGTTTTCAACAACACTCTGCTTATTATAACACACAAAACAAGAAGCTCTTCTTTTTTTTTTTTCCCTAGGTTTGGTGGCATGTCTTTGTGGCCTTTGAAATATATCTTACTTGATTCTCATGTAATCTTTGTGCACTACACGCTCACGGCCCTTTCACTTTCAAACAGAAGGTAGACCCCTTCCAAATTGCATTGATGACTCCTAACCATTTCAATGAAATATGTTTAATTACCATATAAAAAAGTCACTGTATATGCATTTAATCGAATTGTAAATGCTAACTGAACTTCCCCAGCTCTGACTCAATAAAAGAAAAGGAATATTCTATTCAAAAAGAAGGGAAAAAAAAGAAAAAAAAAAGAAAAAAAAAAAGCGGCTGCGTATATATATATATATATTGTGGCATTCATGTGTCTAGCTAGTTCAATTCTCTTCCAAAAGGAAACATGATGAGGTTTGAAGTCAAGAGATGTCTCCTCCTTGGTTTTCTTGTACTTAACATCCTATTTGTTGCGTGGAGCTTGTTTTCCACCGGTAAGATTTGCAATTTTTATTTATTTATGTATAACTTTTAGTATATTGTTTGATATGTATATATATCCATGTACGAATTAGCTTCAAAGTTTGTATTCGTCTGTGTATTCATGCATGTATATGCTAACGATAGAAAGAGAGTGGGCCTAATTTCTTTCAACTACTGTCTACAACTCCTTATTAGATGGAAAACATGTCTTGGAATTTAGTTTTTTTGGAGTATCTTTCTCACATAATTATGGGTTTTACTAATTAAATGAGATGGCTTCATATAAACCTCGAAACCTAATTGAAAGGCAATATCAACAATCGAGCATGTTCTCCAAATTTTCTTATGTGAGTACTTGATAAGATGGCTTCAGATGAACCTTGAAACCTCAAGCCTCAATACATACATACATACACACACACACATATATATATATATATATACACATATATTACTAGGTTGATTGCTAGGATGCATAGCCTAAGGCCATAAATTATAGTGAAAATTATGAAGTATAATATAATATTAGGCTATTAGAGATGTTCATCTTACTTTTCAATCTAACAACGAAAAACTTGACACTCAACTATTCATTTTATACTAGTAACTTTGTTTTTGCCTTTTTCCTTCAGCTTATTAACTTATTTGTTTATGTATAATTTTTAAAACATTGCTTTTTATTTTTATTTTCTTAAAGAATTATATTTTAATCAACTTTCAACCAAGGGCGGAGTCAGCAAGGGGCAAGGGGCAAGGGGGGGCAATTGCCCCCTTTGACTCCGTAAAAACAGTCCCAGAGTACTATTATCATGATATATATTCAGATATTCTTAAGCAACTGAGACAAAAAAAAAAAAAAAAAAAAAAGAAAAGAAAAGAAAAGAAAAGAAAAGAGAAGAGCAAAGAAGCAGTCCTTAAAGAAACAAACACCGAAAAATTAGGGAAACAAACTTCCCTGACCCACATAACCAACATATCATTTTTTCTGGATTTTTTATCCTGTCCCACTTGTAATGGTTTTTTTACCCATTTCACCATTCAAGCATTTGAATTTCTTGCTGGTCTCTTAAATGAATATATATCATAGATTCATAATAGTAGTTAAACGAATAGTAAAATGCAATTAAAATTGTTTAGGCTTTTAGATAGGAATAGGATGAAGCTTTTTATTTTTTATTTTTTACTTTTTTTAGAATCAAATAGCTAGGATGAAGCTAAATTACCTAATAGTGAAGAACAATTCAAGATAATCTTTTTTATCATACAATTCAATTAGTGGGTCATATATATATATATATTTATATATATTGTATGAAAAAATATTTAATCTTCTTATATTGTATGAAAACCTAGAGCCTCCAACCCTTTATTATATTTTTCTTCTCCTCTATCTCTTGACTTTTTAACTTGACTTTTAATGGTTTCAAAATATGAAAATTTTGTTATAAACTCAAATTTTAAATACTTAAAAGGATAGATAAATAAATGTTGAGTTCTACATATTTTATGAATCAATCAAGATGGTGAAAAATATATATAATTTTACAGGTATTTACTATACTCTTAATACTTTCAGATGAATCAATTTTCTAAGTTTATTTTAATGAATCAATTAAATTTCTAAACTTTACGTATTTACATTACTCTCTTCTTTTAATTGTTAATAATTATGAATTGGTTATTTTTGTTTCTTTATTTAAATGATACAAAACATATACTTGTTATTACATTTGTTTACAAGTGTTTATATATTTTGTTATTGTTAATTTGTTGTTGATTAACATATTTAGAATATTTTTATTTTGCCATCCCTAAACTGAAATCCTGGCTCCACCACTGCTTTCAACAATTAAAAAAAAAAAAAAACAAATAAGCTTTTTGACAAATAGTTGCATCCAAGTAGGCATTTATGATCTTTGACTTGGTTTAGGTCCAGTGCATCAGTGCACTAGACCCAGTCAGATGGTGACACGTGTCCAAAAGTGGACACATGTCATCATCTCAACGGGTCTAGTACTACTAAACACTGGACCTAAGCTTGACCCTATGATCTTATACACCTAATATTTATTTATTTATTTTTCTTTGAATATGTTATGATAATTTCTTTGATGCAACAATCAGGTGAAAATATGGAGAAGTTACCTCATGACCATGCAAGAGATCATGGGGAGGAGTTGTTTGGAGCTGTAACTATAAAACAAGGGAAAGGCCCACCTATCAATTTGGCAAAACTAGTGCAAGAGCGACCACCAGAACCACCGCCACCATCTCCTATAGTGCCCACAGGGCCACACCCCTAATAGGCATGACCTGTATTTCATGTACTAGACATCTCTTGATGTGAATTAATATCAGCGTTAGGCAAATACTGAAATAAAAAATGTACTATTTACTATTCACACTGAATGTCATTTCAGCAAAAGACATATATAAAGCTTCTTTTACATTATGATAGTATGTATTCTTCCCAGTTGACACTTCCAATTAACTTTGAAGCAACAATTCGACACCGCCAGTAATATAAACTAATCAAGTTCTTTCTCAATCTGCAAAGTCATGCGTACACTCCCCAAAGTGATAATAGATTTTTATCACTAACCGTACTTTCACGAAAAAGAAAGAAAGAAAGAAAGAATGAATGTTTATTCTAAATCTTTCTCATTGATTGTGGATTTGCTAAGCCACAGAGCCAGTCAGCATGGTTGCCTTATACTAAGAGAAATTCTTCATTTGGGAAGATTTGTTTACGACTTTAATTTCTACGAAAACATAGACAATATATTAGCTCAGGCATATATCTATATATAATCGAACAACATTTTCTACTAATGAGGATGGAATAATCTAAATATATCATAAGACTTTTTGATAAATTGTGACTAAAATTACAAGTGGATGCTTATTTGAGTTACTAGTCGATTAGAGAAACTTTGCTCCAAAATTGGAGGAACATTTTGTTCTTTGTAGCTGTGGCTTGGGTTTGAAATTTCAAACCCAAATCATAGCTAGAACACAAGATAGTAGTTATTGTTTTCTGAAATGGACAAATACACAATCATTTCTTACTTTGCCACCTCTATATACTTGGTATGCAGTAGGCCATAGCCCTAAAAGTTGAAGGAAAAGTCTGATTTTCCAGGATTTAGTTGCGTAGTCTTATCGCTAGTCTTATTTTATTGGTCTTAAGAAGTTTGTCTTCTCTAATCCTTGAACACATTCACACTGATATACGTACTTACCACAAGTCAATTACCCGTGTACGACAAGATTAGATCCTTTCAAAATCGAACTGAAGTTTCTTGGAATATGTTATCCGACATTTTTTGTGTCAAAAGTCTATACGTAGATATAATATTAGATCTTTAAAATACAATTTGTACCAACCTCGCAAAAAGAAAAGTAAACAAAAGGATGTATAAGGAATACAAATCATCTTTCTCTCTTTTGAAAAATTATTCAATTCTCGTGAAGGACCACGTTATCATTGTCCAATGATCCTCTTCCTCCCATCTAATATTAACATTGTCTCTTCTCTATGAAGATTAAATAATTTCTCTCAATTTTTTGTGTTTCATTTTAGGACAAAATTTATCTACAAAATTGGTTGTAGCCTGTAAAGTTGTAATTTACAAATATGTGTTTTGTTGGGTTTAATTCTATGCCAAATTTGATTGTAATTTTATTCAATCTTTTGTACCTTGTATTTATTGTGGGATTTCATTGTAAGGGTTGTGTGATAGAGAGAGAGTGTGTGAAGACTCAAGCAATTGAAGACTGAAGAGTTTTCACGGGTATCTCGCGACTAAGCATCCCGCGAAGTGACTCATGTGACTTGCACATGCTAGAATGCGAAGAGTCAGGACACCCGCGAGTATCTCGCGGGTAAGGCCTTCCAGCGAGACACCCGCGAGACATTCTATTCTGCCAAACTATACTATCTGATACACACTTTCTGTACCCACATTATATATACCCTCATTACCCACAAATGTTTAGAAGTGCTTCTGAGAGAAAACCCTAGCCAAACACCTTGAGAGTTAGAAATTGTTATACCCACAATTCTCTACACAATTGCTTGTGGATTTTCCTCAACTCCTACCTTTCTATTTCATATCATTGAGAGGTTGATAGCTCAAACACTTACCACACCCTTTCAGAGTGTCAAGTGATAGTTTGGTACTGCTGGGAAGTATTGGAAGAAGTCAAAGATGGTAGATGCAACATGGTGCTTGTTGCGAGATCCGGAGAGCTAGATAAGACACGGTTCCGAGAAGCCTTGTTGGAGTAGGAGTTTGGAGGGCTTAGGTACATCGGGTAGATTAGGCTTGAAGAGTCTCTTGCTAATCCATGTATCCCAACTGATTGTCTAGTGGATTGATTACCGCTTGGAGGGCGGTGGAGAGGTTTTACGCCGAGTATTTCGGTTTCCTCTTCGATAACACATCGGCGTGTTATCTTGTGTTTGCATTCTTCTTCCCTACTCTTTTATATTTCCATTTTACTGCTGTGTTGCTTTTAATATGGATTAGAGTAGCTTGTTTGTTTATTCGCTCGCATTTACACTATTCCACACTTAGTATTAAGTTAGTGTAAAATCTATCGAGCCGTATCCTTAATTTGGGGGTCTAAACAGCTCTTGTGTTTTCAACACATTTTCGAGCTTTCATAGCCTAAAACTATAACCTTACTCAATATCTTTTTGTTGAAAGTGAATTTTAAAAAATCCACCATTGGATTACATCTTTTTCTTATATTTTTCATGCTTGCAAAATTTCTAGAAGTTTAAAGATCAATAGTTATATCATCAATAAATTGTTTAAATTGCAAGTTTTTGCAGTTTAAAATTATGTAAAAAATATAAGCTTATAGATGATATAGTAAATAATATTGGATTGACACAAAATTTGACATGTGTATTAAGAGCATAAAAAACATACAATTCAATGGTTAGATTTTTAAAATATATAATAATATATATTTTATATAGGAATGCTACAACCAATTTTGTAGTTAAACTTTATTTTTCATTTATATCATAATTTACCATTGGTTTGGTAAAAAATTTGGAAAAAAAAATATGAATTAATTGTACCATGCAAACCGCTAAATTCACAACTGGGGTGGAGGGAGGGGGAGGGGACGTGCGGCCATGGCCCCCTTAACTTCTCAAAAATCCTTCTCCACTCTTGTATTTTTGGTAAAAACAATAATAATTTTGGACATAAATTTAAATAATGACCCTTTAAATTTTTACTAAGAACATGTAATGCATTTATTTAGTTGACTAATGTATTTTTTGTTCTTTTTAATTATATCAAGACTTACTTTGTATATATTTTATTCTTTGGATTTATATATATATATATATATATAAATATATATATATATAGCTTGATCGCCCAGAAAAATTTTCTCGTGCAGCCACTACTCTGACCAATAATATTCTATTAAGATATGTTTAATAAGGTGGGTTCCAGTTAGCTCAACTGAGAAAGTCTCTGATGGTTGTATAAGAGATCTGAGATTCAATCCCCACCTACACCAAAAACTGATTGGTATCTTGGTCTGATGATAAAGAGCTATCATTAGGAGCGGACGCCATACATTTGAAACTCTCTCCAAAAAAAAAAAGATATGTTTAACAAGTTGAAGCTCACCAAACCTATAAATTAACGTGATGGGATGGGATTGAAAATTGTAAATTCCCCAACGTTGACCCAATAAACTACAAAAGAATGAATTGGTTTGAATTTTGAAACTGTACAGAAAAATGCAAACCTGGCTCTGAATTGGTTTGTATATTGTGATATTCACATGGTATCTCTTCCGCAACCGACATGAGGTTTGAGGTCAAGAGACCCCTCTTCGTTGGTATTCTTGTTCTTACCACACTATTTGTTGCATGGAGCTTGTTTTTCACTGGTAAGATTGAGTTCCACCTTTTTTTCTCTATGTCTTATATTGTTCGACATGTACATATATGTGTAGGCTGTAGCTTCACACGTGTTGTTTTGCTATTTGTGTGAGTGTGAACCTTTCATTTCAACTGCTTTGTGTACAATCTGAAGTCCTAATGAGGAGATTAGATTGAGATCAATTGAGGGTGACACCCGCCATTTTTTTTTTTGGTGTCTAACTGCTAGGATGAACAGTAAGATAGGATTAGGTTGTTTATTCAGCTTATTTAATTTAAGTACAATTCTTTTAGAGTTTTACTCTCTCTTTTTTTTTTTTTTCTTTTTTTCTTTTTTAAGTTTCAATTATATTTTTGTCCACCTTACTTTTTTTAGTCCAATAAATCAAAAAAATAAATTCTTTCATGTATGTTGTGATAATTTCTTTGATGCAATGATCAGGTGAGAAGGTGGAAAAGGTAATTTATGCAGGAGAAGGAGAAGAATTGTCTGGACTTGTCACTATAAAACAAAGGAAAGGCCAATCTTTTCACTTAAGAAAAGTATTAATGGGAAAGCAGCCACGACAACCTCGGGAACCGCCACCAGCTCCGGCAGGTTCCAGTGGGCCAATCCCCTAATTGATATTATTCCCTGTGTTTCATGTAATAGGCATTTTAAATGTCACCAATTACCACACATATACAGGCTTAAAAATAATTTTGCTGTAAACCTAGTATTTTTGGCATAAACGCTTTAGAAAACTTGTTAGCAGCAGGACTAATATTAATTAATATGTTTATTTCATACTTGTACATGATGTAAGGTACAATTTCCTAACACTATCCAACTTGAATAACTTAAATTTAAATGAGGTTTTCCATGTCTCAATCAAGTGAACCTCAATTAATTAAGGGTGTGTTGAGAGACTAGTATCAACCAATCGAGACTCGATCAAAGGTGATCAGTCAAATAAATAATGACTTCCTTATATTGATTCTTGAAACTTGATCATGTACTTAAAAATTTATTATAACTCATTCAAGTCATACGTCATTGAATTTGCCAATTAAACCTAATTTATATTAAGAAAAAGAGAGAGCACAACAAATTAACATATTTTGGTGTTAATGGTCTATATCAATAGCAAAAGTCTTAAATAATTGAGTTTGACTTATCTCCAATATTTTTTTAAAAAGAATCTACTTTTGTTTTAATCAAAGACTATCACTTGTCATTGTATATTTAAAACAAAAAGACATGTCTAGTTAAAAATGTATTGGAGGTAAGCCAAATCCTAAATAATCTCTCTCTCTCTCTATATATATATATATTAATGATAAACTAATCATATAATAACCCTTTATTAACTCTAGCCCCTATAATAGACCTAGGTCCTAAACCCATCTCTGACATGCACATTGCATCTAAACTTCTATACCAATGATAGCATATTAATCATGTTCCAAGATAACATAACCCTAAAAATATTAGGCAGTCAAATTTTTATTTTTCCTTTTAAATGTTTTTTTATAAGGCCTTTTAAATGTTAAAATAAAACATTTGGTTCAAAGGGAATGACTCAATGCATTTGCTGTATTATTAGGATCCTTTCTATTTAAAAATAATAATTTATGGTTCATATCAAAATTACAAATTCAAAAAAGTATCTAATGAAATAAAATAAAATTGATTCTTTTTTTTTGAAAACTTAAACCCCGGTCTTTTCTCTCCATCCTAAAAGAACTTTAAACTTGTGGAATGACCACAAGTATAATGCACATTGCTTTTGAAGCAATAAATACAAATGAATAAGATCTTCCCATCACTAATAAAGCACCCATTACATCGGTAAGAATTTCCATTCCTCTCTTTTTTTCTTTTTTTTTCCTCCTTTGCTGAATAATTCCATTCATTATACTATCAATCTCTCCTCCACATGATGGTATGACGTGACATTATTATTTTCTGCAATTGCCAAAATTTAATTGGACCACTATGCAGAGAGAGTAGCTTTACAACCAAAAATCAGAATAGAGGAAAATTCTGAAGCAAAAGTCTTCTATAACAAATTGAAGGTTTCTGTCGGAGATTTCTGTTTTTTACTTCTTAATTATAGTAATAAATATTTTGTACAGTGTCCTTAAAGATCATTGAACAAAATATATCACTCTTGATGACCATGTATACCGCCACCAGCTCTCAAAGGGCTCAGAAAGCACCACCCCTAATAGGCAATTCCTGTATTTCATGTATTAGACGTCAGTCATCATCAAAAGGAAACTATCAACCTTAAAATTATATTAGTGCGAATGTCATATCCGCTTCAACCATTTAGTATATAATGTATATGAATTATTTTATGGTCCACGAACTTTCTTTACATTTTGAAAACAAATATAATTAAAACAAGTTCAAAGGACAAAGATGAAGTCTTTCATACACCATTTGCACAAAGGATTAAACAATAAAACCTTTGATGATGGCATTCTTACCTCAGCCTCTTTTTATGCCTTGCAAACTTACTAACCATTTCACCGGATCAAATTAGAGGAAAACTATGTTATTTTGGTAATTCAATCAAGCTCATAAAGAGTCTGAAAGCGCACTTAGTGTGTAAAACACTAGTGAATGTTCAAACCCCCAATTACAAAATAACCAACACAAACTTATACTCAAACAATATATGTGCAGAATAATAAATATAAGCTATACCCAAACATGCAAACTACTCTAAGCTATAATTTAATCACAACACAGCAGTAATTAAAAGCAAATAGTAAGGGATAGAGAAAAATAAATGCAAGATAACACCGACACGTGTTATCGAAGAGGAAACCGAAGAACTCGGTGAAAAACCTCTCCGCCACCCTCCAAGCGGTAAAATGATCCACTAGAAAATCAATTGGGATACATGAATAGCAATAGACTCTCCATGCCTAATCTACCCGATGCACCTAAACCCTCCAAGTTTCTTGTTCCAACGGGGTTTCGCCGAACCTTGTCTTCTCTAGCTTACCGGATCCCGCAATAAGCCCATTGCATCAACTAAAATGAATTGGTTCTCTCTTGAACTGCTTCCCAAACACCAATAACCTTCTCACTGATATGAATATGGTTAGGTAAGGATTTGGCTAAAGATCCTCTCAAGGGTATGACAATGGAGAGGGTGAGAGTAGAGGAATTTGGAGAGTCAAAGGTATAAGATTGTAGATGAATAAATCTTATTGTTCTCTAGGGTTTATCTCTCAAAATTTTCTCTAAAAGCTCTTTACATTTCGTGGGTATAAGGGTATTTATAGTAGGGTATGAGAAGGAATGTAAAAAGTAATTTTTCAGCAAAAGAGGGTGCACTGGCGAGTCACTCGCTACTGGGACAAGTCGCGAGTTCCAGTCGCCAAATAACAGAATGGCCAGACTAGACTTTTTGTCCTCTAGTGATCCAGCTGTCCTGACCCTTCAACTTCCTACATACTTCACACATGTGTTGGATTATGGCGAGTCACCACTCGCGAGTTAGTCGCGAGATCTAGTCACGAGAAGCCTTTTGATGCACACACTTGATCAATTCTTCACACTCTCTCACACACAACCTTTACATTATTCCTACCTAAAAACAGGGTTTCTAAATGCTGAATTACAAGCAAATTTGACACTAAATAAAACCAACATATAGTTGAATAAATTCAACCTTACAGAGTCAAACATTTATATATAGTATAGATAAAGACCATGGCTTTCTTAACCTTTTTTTTTTAGGTTGTTAAGGAAAATATATTAAAAGCTTCAAGAAAATAGAGAGTATTTTCAATGTTTTTCTTTCTAGAGGTTGTATAGTGGGAGCCAAAGTTTCATAGGCAAACATTTGTTGTCCTAAGGATGAAGATTTAAGTGCCCGTTTGTTTGGGCGTTTTGAGCCCAAAAAGCACGTTTTGCAAAAAGTTGGAGCAACTTGTGCGTTTGGTTCAGCCCAAAACGCAACTTTTTGAAAAAAGTTGCGTTTTGGGCCAAGGCAAAAAACGCGTTCAGAATGCGCAAATATTATGGACCGCAGGAGGTCCATAAACCAAAACGCGCATGCGCGTTTGAACTATACCGTTGGGCTGGATGGTCAATTACGAAAATACCCTGATAAAAATTCATCAGTTCTCACGCCTCTTATCTCATCTCTCTGCTCTCCCTTTGCACGAAGCTCACTCTCACGCCTCCCATCTCAAGCATAATCAAAATACAAACTCAAAAACATAATCTTAAAATTAATCAAACCACAACAATAAAAGCAAAAAAATTCTTACTCTCATAAAACTAATATAATTTAAAAAACAAATCTAAAATCAAAACAACAACAGCAGCAGATCAAGAACAGAAATAAAAATTAGAACAACAATAAATGATCAAGAAAAAAAAAAAAAAAAAAACCGATATGACCCCTAGTTGCATGCACTCCGCAGTGAGGAGGAGGAGCAGCAGTGGCAGTGTGGTGGAGCAAAGACGATTTCTCCTCTCTCCATGCGTGTTTGTGTGTGTTTGAACTTTGAAGATAATGACACCAAAAGGCAAGCAAGATTATGGAATCAGGTATCACAGAGAGAGCTAGAGAATTTATGGAATCAAGTAGAAAAAGAAAAAGAAAATAAAATAAAAGAGAGAAGAAAATGAGAGAGCCGGAGAGCTTCTGGAATCAAGTGGAAGTAAAGAAAAAGAAAAAAGAAAGAATGAGGGAGCTTCTGGAACAAGTGGAAGTAAAGAAAAAGAAAAAGGAAAAGGAGAGGATGTACTAATGGTATACGTGTGTGGTGGACAAAATGCAAGAGAAAAAAAGAAAAAGAAAAAGGAAACGTGTGGAGGAAAGAAAGGCAAAGAATTAGAAATCACAATTTAAAAATACTACCACAATATTTTCACAATATTTTCACAATAAATTTTAAGTAATTAGTTAATATTGGTGAGTAAAAATATAATTTCAGTGGTGGGTTCAAATTAGAACTAATAACAACTTTTCATATAAGATTTTGTTATGATTCTTGTGAAAGTATTGCAAAAAATATTGTGGATGTAACACTTTTTGTTGAAAAATATAATTGTTGAGAATGAATAGAAAAATAATAAATAAATATTAAAAAATAAATAAATTTGATTAAAAAATAAAGATTAAAAAAGTGGGTAGGTTGATTGTCCAAATAATACAAAAATTTGTCTAATTTGCTGGAGATGCTCTTATATATAGATTGTCCTTTTTGGTAATTTATCCCTTAAACTGCCACTTTTATAAATGCTAGCCAAACACTCAGCTTTTTCAAAAAGCACTTTTTAACAGCTTTTACCAAACACTCAGCTTTTTGAAAATGCACTTTTTCATTATGCACTTTTTGAAAACTCCACTTTTTCATTATGCACTTTTACAAAAAGTTGAACCAAACTCACCCTAAGACTCAAAAGACTTGGTGATTGGAACAATAAGGCTTCTATGTTTGGAACATAGTTGGACTCAAATGAAGAGATTATTTTCCATATTATTAGAAATGAAGTGAGGCTTAGATTATGTGGGAGCAAGAAGTTTAAAGAATCCTTGCAAATAGAGTAATATGTGGGCTTTGACGCATGAATATGTATATGTTCTTAGTTATTATTGTTTGTTGTATTGTATTGTGCAGCCAAATGCTACTTGTATGACTGACATTTTGTCATGTGATTCAATAAAATGACGCACATTAAATATAAAAAATAAAACAATATGGTAGTTAATATTAAAAATAGAAGCCAAAATCGACCAACTCCTCCCATATTTGCAATCCAAGGAAGTCAAATGCTAGCAAATATTTGGACTCACATGTGCAACATGAAACGAATTTTCGCTTTCATATGGCGAATACCACATGTATTGATAGGCCAAGAATGTATTGACCCCTTGTGATGAATTAAAAAATTAATTAGCCAAGTTAATTAATTAATTCAATTAGCATGCAATACGTGTGGTAGCACAAACAAATCACCAATTAATCTAAATGCAGTGAAAATTAAATTGACACGGTGATTTGTTTACGAATGGGAAAAACCTACACGACAAAAACTTCACCGGGTGATTTTAAAGTCACCACTCCCGAGAATCCACTATTATCAAAATAAGCAGTTACAAGTAAAGGAATCTCAGTACCTTATACCAACCTACAGCTGAACCTTTACCCCAATACCCAATTGGACTTGTTATGTAGTGACAATTTCTCCTTTTCAAAACACGGATCCTAGTACACACTTCTTCACTTGTTTCTTGGATAAATTTGCATGGCTTTAACACTTGAATTTGAAACCTTGTTCCTTGAAGTATTAAACACATTCTAGATCTACACAATTACAAGTAAAGTGCGTTTTGTCAAAGAATTAGCCAATTACATAAAATATTGACATGTGTTTCTAACATGATTCACATATGTCCTAACAATCTCCCACTTTGGCAATCCGTGACAAAACCACAACAAACAAATGAATATATGAGAGAAGTCATAAATCACTCAACTCATACTCACTTGTTGAATACAATAAAATCTATCCTAACACAAACTCTTGAAAAACTTTGCAAGAAGAAAGTTTATGGCAAGAAAACTTTAACAACTTGTATTTCTAAAACACTTTAAACAAAACTCATCACGGCATTTTAGTATGAAACAGAAATAATAGATTGCATACAGTAAATAAGAAACATGTGTATAAAGAGAGAAAAGAAATAACACATAGAGAGATAGGTGAAATGTGATAACAACATCATCAATACATATGTCAAAGATAAGTACAATGTTTGCTATCACTAAGTGGTCACAAGACCAATGTACAGGAGATAATGTATCTAAAATAAAAAAGAAAAGAAAAAATATAGAAATCCTCACTACATCCCTCATATACACTCCCCTTATCACAAAAATCTCTTATACTAACCCTCCCCCTATGTATATGACTACCCTCATATCAAAATTACTCCCCATTTTTGTCACGAGTGACAAAGGGTAAGTACATCAAGTAGACATCTCATCATCACTGGGCGAGCTAGCACCATCGTCCTTATTAGCATCATCACTGCTGGAGCCATTGCTACTCTCATCCTCAGACACTAGTGGAGATGGAGAAGAAGCAATAGTGAAACCACCCATGATAGCTAGTCGTCGTGCGATACAATCAACACGGGTGTTCATCTGACACAACTCATCAATAAGAGTGTCAAGGCGAGCATCCATATACACAAGCTATGCCATGATGGCCTCAAGTGTCACTCCACCCGCAGAAGACGAAATAGCGGAGGTGGATGGAGCGGTGGAAGTTGGAGGAGTCGCCGTCTCTGTCTGGGGCCGCCTCGGTCTGAGTTGTGCCATGCTCTGTCGAATGGTAGCTGCATCTATGGCACACATCACCAGAAAATGAGGAGACTTGGGAAATGAGATAGAAAAGTAGGGAAAAAGACGCGTGATAGCTGAAGGAAAAATGAGCTTATCACGGGTCGCCGTATCCCTATAGATATCTATAAGGGATAAAATGAAGTGAGAAGGGAAGTTGATAAAGATATCCTCTAAGAGAGATAGCAAAAATCGAGCATGAGGCTCTGTAATAGTGTTATAGTGAGACAAAGGATGAAGAATGAATGTCATCACCATGTTTAGGAATCTCGAACCTTTTGCAAAGGCCAAGCAAGGGGTGTTTTGACGGTCACCCTAAGAAGAAGATGTCTCACAGAAGAGAGAGGAGAGTTTGTCTTTGGACACAATCCTCAGACGATCGCAACTAGGGTAGTCAAGATACGCTACCCTAGGAATGTGTAGTACCTCGAAGACAATCTCCAGAGTAACTACGATGCACATACCTCAAACGTGAAAGAAATAATGAGGTATAGAAGTATCAAATCCGTGCATACTGGAGTGAAACTTATGTATGATCACAGAGGGACAAGTGACTAGGGCGTAAAACAGTGACTCCCAACCCTGACTGTAGATGACAGTGGGAAGGTCAGTATCGGAAAAATCCAATAGGATGACTTGGTGTTCCGAATGAATGCCTCGTTTAAAAAAGTTCTTCGAAAAGTCCTTTCGGGCTTTATCATCACGGAACCGTACGTGAGAAGGAGTAGGGTCAAAAGTAGATGCCCCAGAACGAAGAGGGTTCTGGGACGGAGTAGATTTGCATTTAGGTGCCATAGTGCAGACTAACACAAGAAAGAGAGAGAGAGAAACAATCAGAAAAGCACCAACAACACAATATACAGGAATATAAAGAATTGAAGGTACGTGTGCATGAAAATGCATGAACATGAGACACGCAAACTTAAAACCATCATGGGCTCAGCCCAATCCAAACCTAATAGCACACAATCATTGCAACAAAGTAAACACACATCTAAAATGCATGAAACATTGTTATAATGCAAATAAGATGCAATGCATGATGATTTGAAAACATTTTCACAAAAACCAACCCAAAAATTTTGTGAAAAACCCTAAATTTTGAAAAACCCTAAATTTTCAACACAATCCCAAAAGTTAGGTAAAAAAAAAACGTGAAATGCATGATGAATGAGTGAAAAAGAGACATACCAGAAGTAGAAAATGCATACAAAGACCAAAGAACACTTGGGTTGGAGGTTTGGAGTGAGAGAGAGAGAAAGAGGTTTTGGAAGGTGAAGAGACAGAATGGATCGAGGGAGATCGAGAAAAGTGAAGCTGAAATCGCGTTGACCCTGTAAATAGAAGTTCATAATTCTTGATGGATCGAGAGCTATCGAGAATTAAAGAGCGAGAAATACCTATCAAGATAGCTAACGAAGATCTGTCGAAAGGTGTCCACAGCAAAAAGGGCTCAATAGATCAAGGTCGCTATCAAGAAGCTATCGAGCATCCAAAAGGTTTCTCGATAGATAGCATAGCTGTCGAGAGGTATCGAGAAGCTATCGAGATTGCTTAAACAGTTTTTCAAGAAGAGAAAAACACAGACATGAATGCAATCAAGCAAGCTACACAATCAAGAATCCAAACAACATTTTGAGCTCTCAAATCATCTCTCAACAAAAAAAATGTCAAGTACAAAGATCCAAAACACACACACACACACATACACACTATACAAGTCTAACCAATTTTATATTTCAAAAACAAGTTAAGATAGTTTAGTAAGTATTCATTAATACATGTATTCCTTGTGATGGCCAAATCACATTATACCTGCACATGTATCAAAAGTAGCAAAGAATATTGCGTGTTGTGTGTGAAAAACATCGCAATATTGCATACGTGTCCACATGTTATGACAATTTGAGATATGAGAAAATCACTTTAACACACACACAATCATAACTATTTGATGGGGACTATCACCTTCGAGGTACATCCTATAAAGCATTTTGATTCTTTTTGCTTTTGGTTGTTCTTTGCATATTTTTCTTTTAAGCAAACCATGCATGGGCATATAAGAGATAGAAAAGAAATACCCAATGATGTTAAGCATTTGACATTCCACTTTTGCTATGCCAAAGCATACAAATGTCATTTCATGATTGGTGGGCAACAGTGGTGAGATGGTTATTTATGCTTTTCTCTTAGGACTTTCTAATACTTCCCATCAAAAAGAGTGATACGAGTGTTAAGCACAAGAGATTACTTAACCTTACTCATCACAAAAACGAGCCACAAAACTCACTTGCTTAGTTGTGCATAGAGATGCTCATCTAAGCTACAAATAATACAAAGTTTAGAAAACTTTGTTTCAATGGCCATCCAAGGTACACAAGTACCAATGTACATAAACACATACCGTTTTTGTATTTTTCTGATTTTTCAAATTTTTTTATATGAAAAACAAAATAAAGCAAAACTGAAAAGTAAACAAACAAAAACATATTAAACAAAACAATGCATAAAACTAGACTGACTCAAAACATGAAAGCAAAACACACAAGTAATGCAAAAACAAAAAGAGGAGAGAGAGAAAAAGTGATAGAATCACTTGAGCCTTTTTCCTTCCACACTTTGGAAGAACTTTTTCGTTTAGCAAATCCTTGATCTAGCGGTGAGGGGGAAGAATTGAAACCGTTCAAGTTCGAAAGGAACATAAGGGTTTTGAGAAGATCTTCAAGAGGAGCAATGGAGGATGGAAACTGATTCTGGTTTCCCGACGCGATCATGTTGTTGCTCTGTTGAGTGGCTAACCACTTATAGCAATTAGGTTGAGTATGTCTAGCTACTCCATAGTGATAATAGAAATGCTGCTTTTTCTGTTTGAGCTTTTGAGTGATTCCCTTCTTAGCCCTAGGGTTCTTAATCTCTTTCTTCTCAAGTTTAGGGGGTGCTCCCAAGATAGATTTACCATTGTCTATGTTCTCACTAGCTAATTCATTTTTAACATTATTGTTCTCAGTTTCAACATTATTAGCAAGAGGAACAAAAACAGTAGAGCTAGAAGTAGAAATACTAGGAGAAAAGAAATCATACCCTAAACCGATTCGATTGGAAGCAGATTTTTGAAGACTGAGTATCTCATTGAGCTTTGCACTTGAAGTTCTTTCCAACTGGGCTCTGACTTGGAACAGTTCTGCCTTAAGCTTCTTGGTCCTCTCAGCCAAGAAATTATTCTCATATCTTAGTGTTCCAATGGTCTGATTTGCTTCTTCAAACTTTATGGAGATTTCTTCTCGTTCAAGCTCCACTTCACTAAGTTTCTTAGTGGCCAACCTATACAACTTCTCATGCTGAGACCTTGTATAACTTTGCGTATGCTATGTGGATGTCATCTTATTCATCCATCTTTTCAAACTTAGACTCCACAAATTCCTCTTATTCATCCACATCTTCAACAATCCCTTCAGTAGGATTTACAGTGGCAGTGAAGGCATTTAGGATTCCATCATCCTCATTGTTGGAATTATCTTTAAGCTCAATGTCGCTCAAGGTAGCAGCAAGTGCCTTACTTTTCCCAATGGCCTTGATATATGTAGGGCACTCTTGTTTCATGTGTCCGAAGCCTTAACACCCAAAGCATTTTGGTCATGAGGGAACAGTGTACTGACCGCCATCCCTACCATCCTTTTTCCCTTTGTCTTAGCTCTTGAACTGTGAAGAACTGGATTGCTTTCGGTCCTTGTCAAATCCTTTCATGTTGGCATTCTTCATAAACTTCTTAAACTGCCTCGTGATATAGGATTTCATCTTAGAATCTTCATTGTCTGAAGACTCATTAGTGTCATTGCTCTTGGCCTTCAATGCCATGCTCTTGCTCTTGCTTGATTTCCTGATCCTTGCCAAACCTAACTCATAGGTCTGCAGATTTCCAACCAACTCTGTCAAAGGAATTTTGTCAATATCCTTTGATTCCTCAATCGCAGTGATCTTGGCATGAAATATCTCGGGTAGCGATCTGAGCACCTTTCTCACAATCTTGGGTTCAAGAATGGTTTTTCCAAGATTAAAAGCTGAGTTCACTATGTCCTTGAGCTTGGGATAGAACTCATCGAATGACTCATCCTCTTCCATCTTAATCTCTTCAAAGCTCGTAGTAAGCTTCTGAAACTTTGAATCCTTGATAGCTTTGGTTCTTTCATAGGTTGTCTAGAGAATGGTCCATGCTTCCTTAGTAGTTTTAGTAGAGGATATCTTCTTAAATTCCTCATTCGTGACTACACTAAATAGAGCATTCAATGACCTGCTATTGAAGCATCATCCCAATTGGCCGGCGCTTTCGTAGGCTTGGTCTAACCTATCTCCATATCTTGCCACACTTTTTTATCTAATGACTGCAAGAAAGCTCTCATATGTACTTTCTAGTATGCATAGTTAGTGCCATCGAATAAAGGGGATATAATAAGGGATTGTCCTCTATCCATGACAAATAGGAGTCAATGGACAAGAATGTACTGACTCCTTGTAATGAATTAACAAATTAATTAGCCAAGTTAATTAATTAATTCAATTAGCATGCAATATGCGTGGTAGCACAAAAAAATCACCAATTAATTTAAATGCAGCAGAAATTAAATTGACACAGTGATTTGTTTATGAATGGGGAAAACCTATATGGCAAAAATCCCACTGGGTGATTTTAAGGTCACCACTCCCGAGAATCCACTATTATCAAAACAAGTGGTTACAAGTAATGAAATCCCAATACCTTATACCAACCTACAGTTGAACCTTTACCCCATTACCCAATTGAACTTGTTCTATTGTGACAATCTCTTATTTTCAATGCACGGCTCCCAATACGTGACTAACCAATAGATGCGCAAATCTTAGTACGCGACTTAATCACCAACTTAAGAAAGATGTTGGCTACAAAGTTCTTTAGTTCATCACACGATGAAGATCACGAAACTCATTGATCACAAAACCCTAAGGTGTACAAACACAGCAGCTTCTTCAAGAGAAAGATGTGTCAAGGACATATTTTATGTAATTGGCTAATCCTTTGACAAAACGCACTTTACTTATATTTGGGTAGATCTAGGATGTGTTCAATACTTCAAGAAACCTTGTTTCAAGTTCAAGTGTTGAAGCCATGTAAGTCTGTCCAAGATTCAAGTGAAGAAGTGCTGATTTTATAAAGCTCGATAGCTGCTTGACACCTCTCGACAGCTAGGCTATCTATCGAGCTTCTTAAGGTGTTCATTATCGCAATCTCGACACCTTTTCGATAGCTGGTCGATCGATTGAGAAAGTTCCTGTCCCCTCGATAGCTTTTCAACACCTGGTGGATCAATCGAGCCTCATCTCTTGTGTCTGATGTTTTAATCCTCGACACCTGTCTCGACACCTAATCTGTTGAGCTTAACAAATTTCAGATTTTTAAATCTGATTTTCGGCCCATGCTGACATGTTTGTGTAGGGTTTTTTTTCTCACAACCCTAGACCTATATAAGGCTTTTTTTAGAGGCCGTCACATAAGAGAATACAAGGAGAACACATGCAAAAGGTGACTGATGCCTTATTCTCTTTGAAAGAAGCTACTGCGTCTTTGCGCCTTAGGGTTTTGTAATTAAGTGCTTCTTGATCTTCATTGTTGATGAAGTGAAGAACTTTGCAGCCAACATCTTCTTCTAGTTGGTGATTGAAGTTGCGTACTAAGATCCGCGCAATTGGTTAGTCACGTATTGGGATTCGTGCATCATCAAAGGGTGGCGTTCATATATTGAAGAGTTCAGAAGTTTTGAAGCGGTAGAAGGTTTCTGCTGTAAGTTCATTTACGAGGATTGTTAAGTCTAGGGACAAAAGTTTTGTACTAGATCTGAAACTTCTTTTTACTATAGTGAATTGCTTTTCGGGAAGGTTTCCCCCTAGGTTTTTTTACTGTGAAACTAGTTTGTTTCATTGGTTTTCCTGGGTCATCATATCTTGTCTTATTTATTTTTTCGCTGCATGATTTTGACATGATATTGATATTTGTTTGTTTTAACAAGTTTTATACATAATAAATCTAGTTAACAACTTGGGTTTAAAACTTGTTAATTCTATCAACCGGAGTCTAAATTTCCCAACAAGTGTTATCAGAGCGGGTACGCTCTGATTGGATTAATTTCTTGAGTGTGATCCTTGACTCCTGTTGTCATGGAAACTCTTGTTTGTTTCGATTTGCATGATCTTGTGTTGAATGATGATGATGATATTCAAGATGCCTATTGCAAGCTTTATAATTTTTGTATGAAATCTCTTGAATGTTCTACAAAATTAAAAGCTAATTTTTAAAAAGATCAAACTTGAAAAAGATGAATTGATTACAAAATTAGATGTAGCCAATAATTTGAATGAGAATTTTAAAAATCAAATTTCATCTCAAGTGGACAAAATTAAGAGTTTGGAAGAGCAACTAGTTAATTTTAAAACTGAAGTTGAAAAATTAACTAGTGCCAAACTTCTTGTTGAGCCTAACTCAAAAGAAAAAGATGTTTACATTCCTCCATTTAAAAGGAATAATGAAGAGTTGAAGGCTAATATTGCTAAGATAGACAAAGGTAAAAATTCTGATTATAACGCTGATGTTTCTAAACCTATGTCTAAAACTGCTCCTAGGTTGATTGATAAATCTGAATTTGTCCCCATTTGTCATCATTGTCATATTGTTGGTCATATTAGGCCAAATTGTCCTAAGTTGAGGTCTCTGTCTACCTCTAAAGTTAGACCTCCTTCAAGGAAGCCAAGTAGTCCTAAAACTGCTCATGTTTGTCATCATTGTGGTGTTTCTGGACACATTCGTCCTAATTGCTTTAAGTTGTATTCTCATAAGCAATTGTCCAAATGGTCACAGGTTTCCTCTCAAGGATCTACACCTTTATTTGGAGAGTTATTAAAAGCCTTGAACTTTTTAACTCAATTTCAAGAGAATTCTAATTCTTCTATGTCCTTTAGTAGACATACTAGGATACGTGCCTTTTCATCTTCACGGCCAAAGACTCGTGTTGTGTGGGTGAGAAAGGAGACTAAGACTTAATTTTATTTTCTGTTTGTCCTCTACTTTAATTCTTTCTATCTAAAGTAGGACTCTATTTGCTTGATTTCTTATCTTACTTTTGGAATCATGCTTTCATGCATCTGCATCTTTCTATCATGCCTTCATGCATATGCATCTTTCTTTCATGCTTTCATGTGTTTGTTTGTTTTTGTTTGGTTGTTTAGTCTTATTTTATTTTGTTTGTTTTTCAAAATAAAAAGAGAAAAATCAAAATCAGAAAAAAACAAAAAACAGTGTGTGTTTGTGTACATTGGTACTTGTGTACCTTGGATGGCCATTGAAACAAAGTTTTCTAAACTTTGTATCTTTTGTAACTTAGATGAGTAACTCTATGCACAACTAAGCAAGTTAGCTTTGTGGCTCTTGTTTGTGATGAATAAGATTAAGTAATCTCTTGTACTTAACACTCGTATCACTCTTTTTAACGGGAATGATTAGAAAATCCTAAGAGAAAGACATAAATAACCATCTCACCACTATTGCCCGCCAATCATAATATGACACCTGTATGTTTTGGCATAGCAAAAGTGCAGTGTCAATGACATTTGTGTGCTTCGGCATAGCAAAATTGGAATGTCAAATGCTTACCATCATTGGGTATTTTCTTTTCTATTTCTTATATGCCCATGCATGATTTGCTAAAATAAAATATGCAAAGAAAATAAAAAGCAAAAAGATAAAAAAAATGCTTTAAAAATGATTGCAAGCGTGTATTCTAGGAGATGTGGGAGTTATAGGATGTACCTCAAATGTGATAATCCCTATCAAACAGTTATGATTGTGTGTGAGTTAAAGTGATTTTCTCATATTTCAAATCGTCATAACATGTATATGCTTATGCAATCTTGCGATGTTTTTTACACACAACACGCAACATTCTTTGCTACTTTTAATACATGTGTAGGTACAATGTGATTTGGCCATCACAGGGTTTTATATATGTTAATGTGTACTCATTAAACTGTCTTGACTTGTTTTTGAAATATAAAATTGGTTAGACTTGTTTAGTGTGTGTGTGTATTTTTGGGATCTATGTGCATAACATTTTTTCTTGTTGAGAGATTTGTTTTTCACATGTTTTGCATCTTTCTTTTATCATGTCATCCATAGTATCTTGTTTCATTATATTCATGCATTTATATGTATTTCTTTGTACTCCCTTGATCATCCTTGATCATCTTTATATTTCTCGGGTGAAGCTTTTTAACTTCTTGTACCCTTTGTCAATCATGACAAAAAGGGGGAGAAATTGTGATGTGGTTTCTTTTTAAGATTCTACATGTTAGGGGGAGAAATACATTCCTTTGTAAGGGGGAGATGTGGTTCATCTTGTTAGGGGGAGTGCTTACCTCTTTCTTCTTGTACACTGGTCTTGTGACCATGTTTACATACATTGTACTTATCTTTGATGATGTATGTCTTCTTCACCTATCCTTACCTGTTGTTTCTTTTCTATCTCCATACACATGTTTCTTATATCTTGTATGCAATCTGTTATTTCTGTTTCACACAAAGATGCCTTGATGAGTTTTGTTTAAAGTGTTTCAGAAATACAGTTTGTCAAAGTCTACTTGCCATAAACTCTCTTCTTGCAAAGTTTTTCAAGAGTTTGTGTTAGGATAGATTTTATTGTATTCAACAAGTAAATATGAGTTGAGTGATTTATGACTTCTCTTATATGTTCATTTGTTTGTTGTGGTTTTGTCACGGATTGCCAAAGGGGGAGATTGTTAAGGACATATTTTATGTAATTGGCTAATCTTTTGACAAAATGCATTTTATTTGTATTTAGGTAGATCTAGGATGTGTTCAATACTTCAAGAAACCTTGTTTCAAGTTCAAGTGTTGAAGCCATGCAAGTCTGTCCAAGATTCAAGTGAAGAAGTGCTGATTTTTTAAAACTCGATAGTTGCTCGACACCTCTCGACAGCTAGGCTATCTATCGAGCCTCTTAAGGTGTTTCTTATCGCAATCTCGACACCTTCTCGATAGCTGGTCGATCGATCAAGAAAGTTCTTGTCCCCTCGATAGCTTCTCGACACTTGGTGGATCAATCGAGCCTCATCTCTTGTGTCTGATATTTTAATCCTCGACACCTGTCTCGACACCTGCTCGACACTTTATCTATCAAGCTTTACGAATTTCATATTTTTAGATCTGATTTTCGGCCCATGCTGACATGTTTGTGCAGGGTTTTTTTTCTCACAACCCTAGACCTATATAAGGCTTATTTTAGAGGCCGTCACATAAGAGAATACAAGGAGAACACATGTAAAAGGTGATTGATGCCTTATTCTTTCTAAAAGAAGCTACTGCGTCTTTGCACCTTAGGGTTTTGTAACCAAGTGCTTCTTGATCTTCAATGTTGATGAAGTGAAGAAATTTGCAGCCAACATCTTCTTCTAGTTGGTTATTGAAGTCGTGTACTAGAATCCGCGCAATTGGTTAGTCACGTACTGGGATTCGTGCATCATCAAAGGGTGGCGTTCATATATTGAAGAGTTCAGAGGTTTTGAAACGGTAAAAGGTTTCTGCTATAAATTTATTTACAAGGATTGCAGAGTTCAGAGGTTTTGTACTAGATCTGAAACTTCTCTTTACTATAGTGAATTGCTTTTCGGGAAGGTTTCCCCCCAGGTTTTTTTACTGTGAAACTAGTTTGTTTCATTGGTTTTCCTAGGTCATCATATCTTGTCTTATTTATTTTTCCGCTGTATGATTTTGACATGATATTGATGTTTGTTTGTTTTAACAAGTTTTATACATAATAAATCTAATTAACAACTTGTGTTTAAAACTTATTAATTCTATCAATCGAGGTCTAAATTTCCCAACAAGATAAACTAGGGCAAATTTTGTCTCCAGTCACAATTTGCATGAACAAAACTTTGCTTCACACTTACGCAACCTTTGACGGCCCTTAAAATAATCTTTATATATGTTTAGGGTTGTAAGAAAAGAAAGCCTAAACATGTACCCACAGATTGGATGCAAAATAGAACTGAAAATCTGTTTTTCATAAATCTCGATAGATAGCTTATCTATCGAGCTAGCTGTCGAGCATCGGGCTTTAGTAGCTTTTAAACCTCGATAGATACTAGCTATCGTGCTAGCTGTCGAGCTTTAAAATCTAGCACTTCTTCACTTGTTTTTTGGACAGATTTGCATGGCTTTAACACTTGAACTTGAAACCTTGTTCCTTGAAGTATTAAACACATTCTAGATCTACCCAATTAGAAGTAAAGTGCGTTTTGTCAAAGAATTAACCAATTACATAAAATATTGACATATGTTTCTAACATGATTCACATATGTCTTAACATGTACAATATATAAAACAATATGGTATCTCTTTCGAAGAGGTTGACTAAAGATATAAGAAGTGTTTCAGACATTAAAAATTTGAGGGGTTTTATTCTATAATGTACTACGCTCATGACTTATGATACCTTGTTTTTGGCTCATTAGGTTACTCTGACCATTTCGTTAGGATATATGTTTAACAACTTAAAGGTCACTATATATATATATATATGCGCAGCTGCCTGGTTGGTTTGTTTATGTGCAGTTTCATTTAGTCTTTTTCCTTTACTGGGTCAAATTGGAAATAGTTTACCACTTATTATCCGATTACGTTTACAAGTGTGTGTCTATATCTATATCTATATATACATATATAAAATATATATATTGTGATATTCATATGTCTCTTCCACAAGACAACATGAGGTTTGATGTCAAGAGATCCCTCCTTGGTTTTCTTGTATTAACTGTAAAGTTGTGATTTACAACTATGTTTTATGTTGGCTTTGTTCCATGACAAAAAGTGTTATAATTGCTTTAATTTTGTTCCTTGTATTTTGTGGGATTTTATTGTATTGGGTTTAGTATTAAGTTGGTGAAGAATTGAGCATGTATTGGATGAACAAGTGGATTTCGCGAATGTCTCGCAAGAAGCCTACCTGCGAAAGAGTCATATGAGAAGCACATGCTAGAAGCTGAAGAGTTGTGTCAGGCTGTTAGTTTCGCAAGTGTCTTGCGAGAAGGGCCAACCCGCAAGATACCTGTGAAACTCTCTGCCTGGAGGATTAAATGTGACTTTCTTACCCTTCACCCATATTATATATACCCTCATTACTCACAAAAGTATGAGAGGTTATTTAGAGAGAAAAACCCTAGATAGGTTTTCTACAACACACACACCCATCTTTTAGAGAGAGAGCTATTTATCCTTAGTGAGAAATCATTTAGCCTCTTCTCCTTCCCTCTCCCATTGCCATACCTTGAGAGGAGATTTGTACCCAAACACAACCCACACTTATTCAAAGTGTAGAGAGTGTTTTGGAGCTTGGGAAGTTTTGAGGATTTGCCAAAAAAAGCCGGTGAGGCTTGGCAGATGCAATCGAGTGTATTGCGGGATCCAGAAAGCTAGAGAAAACATGACTCTGAGAAGTCCGTTGGTAGCAAGAGCTTGGAGGGCTTAAGTACATTGGGTAGACAATACTTGGAGGGTCTTTTGTTATTCGTGTACTCCATCTTTATTCTCTAGTGGATCGATTTCGACTTGGAGGGTCGCGGAGAGGTTTTTCGCCGAGTTCTTTGGTTTCCTTTTCGATAACACGTCTTGGTGTTATTTTGTATTTGCATCTCTCTTCTCTTACTCTTGTGCTTTACTTTTATTATTTGTTGTTCATGTTTACGCACTAGAGTAGTATCAGTTCATTGCGCACATTTACTCTTGTTCCGCACTTTAATTAAGTAAGAGTAAAAGCAATCTAGCCGTATTTTAAAATTTGGGGTCTAAACAAGCTCGTATGTTTTTAGCACGTACAAATCTGAGCTTTCACTAACCATTCTTGCATGGAACTTGTTTTTAACTTCTGGTAAGATCGACTAGCACCTTTTTCTCTCAAGTTTTATATTGTTTGACATGTATATATATATATCATAAGCTATATCTTTACATTTACAGTTTTGCAATTTGTATGTCTCTATGTGCACTGGTACAAAGTACTTCTGAGAGTGTGAAGGATAGAAAGAAATGTAGGGAGGGGAGGGGGAGTTTACTTTCTGAAGAAAGGGAGATCTTTACTTTCATTCAATAGCACCGTTTACAACTTCATATATATTAGACACAAATGAAAAGCATTAATATGATATTTTCTCTTGTCAGTATCAATATTTCATAGACTTCACTATCTTCAATTGAAAAACTAGCTAGGCAGATTAGTCTTACAATAATTTAATTTAACCAGAAATTTTTGTTGTCATTTAAGCTATATTTATTTTCAATTGTACTTTGTTTATGATATTTCAAACCTGGTATATATATAAATTTGTAGTTTGTATTGTCTAAATATGTTTCAGTAATTCCTTTGATGCAACAATCAGGTGAGAAGATGGAGAAGCTAATTTATGCAAGAGATGGAAAAGAGTTGCGAGATTAGCAGCATATTGTAATTATTTTTCAAAAAAAAAGATGGAAAAGAGTTGTATAAAGTTGTTGTTATAAGACAAAGGAAAGGCCGACCTTTCAGCTGGGCAAAACTATCCGCTCAAGTACTTCCTCAACCACCGCCACCAATTCCCGTGGTGAACTCAGGACCAATACCGTAATAGTCCTTCCTATATTTCATGTGTTAGACATCTCTTATACCATATATGGGAGTTTATATAAAAGAATGTAGTGGAATGATATGTAGTATGATGTATATATTTTTTGTGGAGTGTCTAGGGTTTATCAGGAAAAAAGAAAAAGAATAGAGACAAATAAACAAATTTGATGTAGAACAAGCGCTTTAGACTTTCTTAAGAATTTGGATATTCAAAACTCAAGGTGTATGGCTGTTTAATTAAGTAATCTTTGTTATTTTGAGACTTTTTATCAAAATAATAATAATAATAATAATCTTATCTATTTTATTTGGGTAATTTGGTCCTTTAGCAAAGGTGAATGAAATTTAAAATTATTTGAGTAAATTTTATTTTCAAAGAACTATCAGAAACCCTAAACAGCTTCTATACAAATATGTATTTTTCTAAACTGAATTCTTTGAAAATTTCTTTAATTTTTGGTGGATTCCAAGGTTTTTTTTTCTTGATTCATCAAAGATTTCGTTAAGTTAGAACGGTATTTAGCCTCTTGCGTTTTTGTTTTGCGTTATAAGGTGAACATGAATAATGAATTGCTATATCTTTATTGGGCAACTATGCAAAGTGCATTCCCAAGGCTTATATGTTTTGCAATTCAATTTAGAAATTTGAAGGCTTTCATATATATCTTTAAGGAACACATAAGTTAATTTATATTACTCTAGATTGGGTCTTTGCAACCTTACCATGTGCAAAGATTTGATTGACTTGTCTTTCAAACCCATGTTCAAGTTCAAGTTGGAAAAGTCAAATCGGATACTAACATTGACGTTGAGGCAATTATGTACACTGAATAAGTTGATATTCTACGTGATGAAGGCAACTAGTGCATCCCAAAAATTACATCCAAACAAGAAATTAGCAAAAGCCAAAATGAACAAATGTAAGAGTAAACCAATGGTAAATGATGAATTTACATTAATGGCAGCAAATGAGAGAAAATTAGGAATATGTGAGGAGAGAGAAAGAAGTCATTCTATATATACTACTAAACACAAATAAAAGTGACTTGCAAATGCGAGGGATGGGTTAGTGTGCGCTAATGCTAGGGTTTTCTATTTCTTATGGCAATTTGGAAGTGAAAAAAAAAAAAAACAACAACAACAACAACAACAACAACAACGGCATCAGTTGTAAATGGACTTCCATTTAATGTGGATTTGAGTTTTATGGATCTAGACACATTCAACAGATGAAAGCATTCCAACCTCACACAATGTATTTGGCAGTTTGCACAATACCCTATCTATGGGCTCATGGGCTTTGCAAATAAACCAAGCTCACTTCCAAAATTTGCCATTGAATTCAAAATAGGAAGGAAAAATCCTTTATTGCGTTCCTAACCTGTTTGGTTGGATTGGGCTACTTGCCCATCAAAGTCTCGTCCATTGAGGATTAGGCCTTTAATAAATTCGGGCCCAAGAGGAGTGTTGCTTGCCTTGTTGGGCTTTATTGTAGTGGGCCTCAAAAATTGGCCTCCAACACCTTCCTAATCAAAAACATCTAACTTTTCAACAATTAACTTTGTTTATGATCTGTGTAAAATGTGCTATACTCCACAAAATCAATTACAGTTTTGGGCTTGTGGGCTATGGGCCAGTTAAATTTAGTTGATCTCCTTGGAAAATATTTCCTGTCACATCTAATGCTTCTAATAACTTGTCATACCAAATAAGTTGAATCTTCTTTGCACGAAAGTTAAAAAACTTAAATCTATTACAGTTAATACTTAATCCTCTATGATCAATGCAAGTTGCACAGGTGAGAAAACTCATCACACTTATATAAATAATAATTTTTCATTTTGATTAACCAAACATTAGTTATGTTTAACTAGCTCATTTCTCTTTGGAGGAAAGCACATACCGATCACACTTGATTTCTCTATTTCAAGTGACAAAAGAAAGAAGGATATGGATTCTACGGGAAGTGAAAACTGAAGGTTGCTTCCAATAACATACCACCCCCCATAAGCAATAACTGGTAGTTGGTATATTGGGTCATTACCTAGAAATGCCACAACATTGTAATCAATATATAGTTAAACTATTCCAACCTTGACCCGGAAAAAGTAAAAGGAATACAGCTCTGGTTGAGGACTGAGGAGGGTTTGATCAAGTTTTCCATGAGTTGTATTAAACTGGTAAAGATTAAGACAAGTCGTTCAAACGAAATGCAACAAATTAACTCGTCTGCACTAGTACTCGATGTGGGGCTCAAAGCTTTAATATCAATTCATTATTCTCATTTTTTCGCCTTGACGTAGGATTTATTACTCACTAGTGTCACAACAAGTCACATCTACATTTGCAAATTACAAATTGTTGCATATGTTGTATTAATCATATATACATCTCCCCATTGCCCTATAAGTCAATATGTATGAGGCTTAGGTCTGTTTGGATGGAGGGGTGGAAAAGTTGAAGAATAGAAAATAGGAAAGAAATAGAAAAGTGGGATGATAGAAGAGATTTTAGTTTCTCTTATTTGTGTTTGGTTGAGGTAAAAAAGTGGAGAAATGAAAAAAAAAAAAAAAAATGAGTATATAAATTTATTCATTTGCCCAATTAAAACAAAAAAAAAAAGTGGCAAACATCCGCACACAAAAAAAAAAAGTTGCCCAAATTTATTAAAAAGGAAAAATCATGTCTAAAAAAAATTCAAGTCTAGTTAAACCCCAAAAAAAAATGTTAATAAATAAAAAAGAGCAAAACCAGTATCACGCCCAAGAAAAAAAAAAAAAAAGAAACAAGCAGGTTCACGGCCAGGAAAGCCGAAAAAAGAAAAAGCAACCAGCAGGTCCATGTAAGAGGGGGAGGGGGGCAATTCAGTCATTGTTTACAACTATTCCTCTCCCTTTTATTTTCTTCCCAAAATTGGAGAGATATAATTTTGGTGGGAAGGGGAGAAAACACATAGCCCCACTAATTTTTCATTTTTCCCTTCTCTCCAACCAAACACCCATAAAATCAATTTTCTCTCTACTATTTTCTATTCTCTCTATTTCACCCCCAACCAAATGGACCCTTACACTGTGTTTGGTTGGGTAGATTTTAGGAAGGATGGAAAATGTAAGAAGGAAAATGGAGTGGAAAACTGAGTTTTCCTTTGTTTGGGAATGGGAAGAAAATAGGGGGAGTGGAAAACCAGGGAGAAAATTTTCTCCCTGGGCCCACAAAATTTTTCCTCCCAAATTGGGAGGAAAAGTAAGGGGGGAAAACTGCATCAGTGCAGTCTTGTTTTTTTTTTTTTTTTTTTTTTTTCAACATGACCTGAACGTTCTTGTTCTTTTTTTTTTTTTTTTTTTTTTTTTCAACTGACCTGAAACGTTCTTCATTTTTTTTTCTTCAACGTGACTTGATCTAATTTTTTCATTATAATAATAATAATAATAATAATTTATATATATGATGTGATAAATTTAATATTATGTAATAAGTACAAATAAATCTATTTCTTACATATTATGTAACAAGGGTATAATAGTCAATTTATATAAATTACATTTTTCATCCTTCCCTTTTTCTTTCCAACCAAACAAAAGAGTTTTCCACTCTCCCACTTTTCCATCCCTCCAACCAAACACACAAGAGGAAAAACTAAATATTTTCCATCCTCCCACTTTTCCATCCTCCCACAATTTTCCATCCTCCCACTTTTCCACTCCTCCATCCAAATGGACCCTAAGGTCAAGCAGCACCTCCTCTTCGTTAATTTTTACCCCGCTTGCATGGAGAATCAATGTCATTTCAGTGGTAATAGTATGTTTCATTGTCTCACAATCACTTTGTAAATTGATATTCTTTTTAAAAAATGAGACATTTGGTGTGAAAGTGTGGACATTATGCATACATCGAGAACCATGAAACAATAATTTCCGTTTTTGCCAAGCAGAAGTATTAATGTGGTTCAGTTCTTCCTTTAACTTAGACATAAATAGCAAGTATCAAACTTATCTCCTAAGATTAAACAATATTCATTCAAGCATAACGTCTGAAATCTCTTGGGCAAGTACTCAATGAGATACTTCAAATTAAATTGGCAAAAATACAATTTACACTATAAAACTTTGATAAATTATCATTTTAGTCCACTAAGCTTAAAAATTGTCATTTTAGTTCATTAACTTTCACACAATAAGTTTATTTAATCTCTCTCCATTGCCGTTAAAAAAACTTCGTCAACTTTCTTATAACAACATAGTTTTGCGTTTATAACATTAAAAAAAATAATTTAATGAATTAATATTTATATATTTAATTAAACAAATTAAAAAAAACAAACCCAATGACGTGGCAATTAGGCAAACATGATGTGCCATTAATGTGGCAGCAGGTAGGCTGATGTGTCATACAAGGTGATGATATGGCAGTGGCCTATTTTTACAAATAGAATACTCCGCTTGCACAACAAGTCGAAATGGGCGTGGACCTTGACTTGGATGGAGCTTATTACAGTATGAATGCGCTTCCACTGGTCCACATTCATTACAACATTATGAATGAAAAATTGTGCAAAATAACAGTAATTAAAATCAAACATCGCTAAACTAATTAAAACATAGGACTTCTAGAAAGAAGGTATATATTTATCTGTTGCATATAGAAAAGTATATAAAGGTAGCTTCCTTAATTCTGAAGAATGTGTTACTGTACATTTCGTTGGAGGATTTTTCCAAGTCATGGTCATTAGCTATAAATGTAATCGGATTGTAAATGGCAAATTTGTCAACTTTGACCCGGTAATGGAAAAGGACTAAAGATGTTGGTATGAAATTGCAGGAAAACAGAGCTAGGAACATATAGCTGCCTATATATTGTGATATTCATAAATCTTTTCTACAAGGAAACATGGCGTTTGAGTTGATAAAGAGACGCCTCCTCAGTTTTCTAATACTTTCGACCCTATTTCTTGCATGGAGCTTGTTTGTTACCGGTAAGAGTATCACCATTTTCTCTAATTTTACATTGTAATTGACATGTATATATCTAGAGGCTGTAGCTTTACATTTGTGTTGTTTATTTGTGTGTGTACTCTGGGTGTGAAGGAGAGAGAGAGCATAACATGTTTTCCCGGTATTCCTGTGTGAGTACTCCATGTAAATGATTCAGATTAACTTTGAAGCCTCAGACCTGAAAATGAACATGGACTAATTGGTTTCCTAACCATCCAATCAATGATAACATATAATGAAGCAAACACTTTTAGCCATACCACTCCATCAGTATCTGTTAAGAAATGAACTTCCCTTCTTGATTTTTCAGTTTTACCTCCATTATAAGTTGATACTCGGCAATTGGGTGGAAAAGCCTTGCAACCAAAAATATGTTGTTTGCTTTACTTTCAAATCATTTCTACTTCCGGTTGCACTGTGTTTATAACCTTTTAAATCCATTTGGTAATTACATTGATGCAACGCTCAGGTGAAAAGACGGAGAAGTTAACTTTTGCGAGAGACGAGAAAAAATTATATGGAGCCATCAGTGCAAAACATAGGAAAGGCCAACCTTTCAACTTTGCAAAACTAGAGGAGCAGCCACCACCAATAGTGGAGCAACTGCTAACATCAAGACTGGCAGGGCGAGCACCTGCTCGACCACCGCCACCATCTCCTGTTAGGTCTCCAGGGCAAATCCCGTAGGCCTTCACTGTTATTTCATGTGTTAAACACTCTTAATGTCATCAATAAGGCCAATACCAGAATTAATAAAACTTGTTTAATGTAAATGTCATTTCAGGATATGTATATGGATTGGATTGAAGGATCTTTTTCAACCCAACTTCACCTTGTCAAGTTAATAAATTTCAACCCAACCTAACCCAACACATGTGGATCGATGGATTGTGCATACATATTTTATATGCCTTGTAAATAGATTTTCATTAGTTATTTAAGAATTAGTTAAAAAATTATTATAATTCACATAATATGTGTAAATTATATTCCAAATTTTCAATGTCATCAAAGCCAATTATTATCAAAATACCAAAATCAATCAAACTAAAAAAATGAAAGTAATTATGGGTAATAAAATAAATATTAACCTTAGTTTCATTTTATTGTCCAGATGGATCTTATAGGTATTATATATTATGCGTTAACGTATGCCCTTAGGACATATATTAGTAAACTATTTTAGGAAATTTTTTATGGAAAAATGAAAAAGTAACTAAGGGCATATATATATACATACACACACGCTATTTTCTTACACAATAAATTTCTTGCTTTCGTATGTCAGGAATACATATATGTCAATTACCAATTCCCCCCCCCCCCCCCCCCCCCCCCGGCCATGAACTTAAATCTTATCTCAGCCCCTATTTTGTGGCTGAATTACTTGTTGGATTATTTATTTTGGAATACACATGTTGAATTGATAAAATTAATCAACTGCATAAGTTGGATCTAAATAAAATTTTCAATTGGTAATCTCTTGAATTCCCTTAATCCTTGTTCAATTTTCTTCAGTTTTACTAGTCTAAGGTTCAAAATTTTGAGAGTTTCTTCAATCCTTCATGATTAGGTTTAGTTTTTCATTTTTGATTCGTAGTTTTTGTTCCTATTTGGGCATAGGTAGGTTTTAGGTGCTGTATGTGGACTGAAATTCGTGCATATTAACACTTATTCATACCTTTTCTTGTTCTAAGCACGCCAACAGTTTGCTAAAATGCCAAAATGATGATGTCATAAGTTTTAAGTGTATTTTTCATGGTCCTTGCTTATATTTCTAGTTGATTTAGGAATGTACCTTGTCTTGAAAACAACTTTGAAGTCTGTTGACAAACATTTCTCATGCATTCATGCTGTGCATATAAGCTTGCTTAGGGCCTAGCCTTTATTTATCGTATGCGTTTGGGTAGAAATTATTCTACCCTGCGTTTGCGTTTCTGGTGTTTCACGCATTTCTTTTCTTTTTCTTTTTTTAATTGAGAAGCACGTGAACACAGACCTGCTAGTGGGTCCCATGCACTGTGCACGGGACCCACCACCTCGTTTACAATCCAAATTTGCACTGGAATGGTACTGTTCAGTGGGTCTCATACACTATTTACGGGACCCACAAACATTTTTTTTCAACAACTTTTTCATTAAAAATGAGTCCTACAGTACTATTCACACATTTAAAAATTATTTTACTACAGTGTTTTCAATTTTCAGCAAAATAAGCGATATCCAAACGGACGGCAAAATTTGCTCAACAGCATCTTTTTAGAAAAATATTACATAAATAGCATGCGGCTGAAAATATTTAGTAAGTTGAATTGCTTTGGGAACTCGAGTTTGTCAAACTCGAGTTCCAACCCAAAATCGAGTTTCCCAAACTCGATTTACTCTTGAATAACACCTGACGTGGATTAAAAAAAAAAAAAAAAAAAAAAAAAAAAAAAAAAAAAAAACGTGGAACTCGAGTTTAGTAAACTCGAGTTCCATTTAAAAAAAATAACGGAACTCGTGTTTCCTACACTCGAGTTCCATCTGGATTTTTTTTTTTAAAAGCATGGAACTCGAGTTACAAGTGTTTTTTTTTTTTTTTTTTTTTTTTTTTAAAATTTAATTCCACATCAAGTGTTATTCAAGAGTAAATCGAGTTTGGGAAACTCGATTTTGGGTTGGAACTCGAGTTTGACAAACTCGAGTTTCAAAAACAGTCCAATTTACTAAATAAGTTCAAACGCGTGCTAATCACCGAATTTTTTTCGAAAAAATGTACTATTTACCAAATTTTGCCCCAAACAGACCCATCATGTTTCCATATAGGAATGCTAAGTTTAGGAATGGTTGTTGGATTAGTGGCGTAAAGTTATTCTTAACTATCACACAGGGTTGATTCATTGTGATTTCCATATTGACAAAGGGTACAAGAAGCTATAAAACTTCACTCGAGAAATATAAAGATGATCAAGGGGGCACATGGAATCCATATAAATGCATGAATGTAATGAACCAAGATGCTATGGATGACAAGATAATTGAAAGATGCAAAACATGTGAAAAAAAAAATGCATGCAAAAGGGTCCCGACAGATCAAGAAGCTGTCGAGCTGCTATCGAGAGAAAACCCAAAAATCTCAATGGATCGAGGATCTGTCGAGAATCTATCGGGTAGACAGAGAGCTCAGAAATTTTGGCTCGATGGATCGAGAAGCTGTCGATAATCAATCGAGAAGAAACACAAAAACCTCGATGGATCGAGATTCCGTTAAGTTCTGTCGAGAAAAGAAGAAAGAAGGGCTCGATAGAAGAGAATCTGTCGAGGATCTATCGAGAAACTGTCGAGCTTAATGAAGAAAATGAGTTTTTCAAAGAAGGGAAAAACACATAAGATGAATGCAATAAGCAAGCAACTCAACCAAAGATCCAATCAACATGTTAAGCTCTCAAAACATCTCTCAACATATATGCAAAGTATTCAAGATCCAAAACACACACACACTCTAAACAAGTCTAACCAATTTTATATTTAAAAAACAAGTTAAGACAGTTTAGTGAGTATATATTAACACATGTATTCCTTGTGATGGCCAAATCACATTGTACCTGCACATATATCAAAGGTAGCAAAGAATTTGCGTGTTGTGTGTGAAAACATAGTAAGAGTGCATAAGTGTCTCATATTATGATGATTTGAGATATGAGAAAATTAATTTCACTCACACACAATCAATACAAACATGAAACATAATGATATTCTTGTGATCAGTTCTCTTCCACAAGGCAACATGATGCTTGAGCTGAAGAGAGGCCTCCTCCTAGGTTTTCTTGTACTTACTGCCCTATTTCTTTCATGGAGTTTGTTTTTCACCGGTAAGACTAATTAATGCAACACCTTTTTCGTTAAAATTTATATTGTTTGGCATGTATGTATAGCTATGGCTTCAAAGTTCAAAAAGTTTGTGTTGTTTATTTCTGTGAGTGTGTGTGAACGATAAAGAGAGAAAGGAGAGCCTTTTCTATTTTTCACTCCCCTGTTGTGTGTAGACCTCCATATATTTTTTTTTTCGAGAACCACCTCCCTAATATTAGGTGCAATTAATAATTAGAAATGTCTCCAAAAAATACAAGAGCTACATGTATTATTATTTTTTTAAGTCTTTCTAGCTAAATACTCATGTGCATCCTATAGTGACAAGAATGTATCTCAGCAATCGGAGATTAATATCCTTCCTTTCACATGTAGATTCTACATTCAGCTTTAATTATTTTACAATATTGTACAATAATTAAAGCTGAATAACCTTACAAGTTACAACAAAAAATTGTAGTAGAAATTGTGAAGTATATTTACAAGGCTACTAGTTATAGATTAATTTCCATTTTTCTTCCCAACCAACTGTATTTATGAACTTTTAAAAATTTGATTATATATGTATTTTTTTTTGTTTGAATATGTTGTGTATTTTGACACAATAATTAGGTGAGAATATGGAGAAACTAACTTAATTATGCCAAAGATGAGAAAGAATTATCTAGAGCTGTCATTGTAAAACAAAGTATTAGACCACCTGAAAGGCGAGCATCTCTACCACCACCACCATGTCCAGGAGCAAACCCTGGGCCACCCCTAGAGCTGTCATTTCAAGTCCTCTCAATTTTGTCTATTTCACTATCATGATTTTATTTTTTGAATTTAATAATGTATAGAAATTTTCATGTCATTTAAAATTTTAAATGATGTGACAATTTGTACATCTTTATATTTGTAAAATTTAATCTAAATTAAGAAATGAAACTATTTTAAATAGAGATGATCTTTTTCCTAGTAAGCAAATACCAATGTCAAGTAGTATGAGCATTTGGTATTATTTCACTTGGAAGATTACAACCATGCACCTATGAGAAATGTGACATATTATGATGTTTGGTACGTTATCTGTGCAATATATGATAGGGAATGTAAAATAATAAGAGAAGAATGTTATATTAATTTATAGTAATATGATTGCCCTTAATATGATTACTCCATGAAATGGTGGTAATTTGATTATTCATGCTAATATGAGATTTTATGTTAATTAAGTTATGAAATTATCCAATAACCTATAATTCCAAAATTTCCCTCATGTTTTTGTTATTATCTAAATTCAAACCCTTATCATAATATCTGTAACTAAATTTATTTATTTATTATAACCAAAACACCCAAAATGCTTCTACTACGTATGTATAACATGATTAAAATATCCTCAATCTCTAAAATGATCAAAATACTACAACAACCTTCAAAATACCTCTATATGTTCAATCTAATAAAAAACACAAGAAAAAACAGCTATACGGCTATACCCATTAATACAAATTGAATGTGTAGGAATTCTGTCCCCAAAAATTGTGTATATAAAGTTATAAAAAAAGTTATATAAACACAGAGAACCCTCAACATGGATGATAGGCCAAAAATGTATTGACCCCTTTGGCAAATTAATTAATTAATTATCCAAGTTAGTTAATTAAGTCAATTGAACATGCAATAGCGTGGTAGCACAAACAAATTACCAAATAACTAAATGCAGCAGAAATTAAATTTGACACGGATGATTTGTTTACGAATAGAGAAAACCATCGAGGCAAAACCCCACCGGGTGAATTTAAGGTCACCACTTCCGAGAATCCACTATTATCCGAGAATCCACTATTATCAAAACAAGCGGTTACAAATAAAAGGAATCCCAGTACCTAATACCAACCTACAATTGAACCCTTACCCCAATACTCAATTGGACTTGTATTGTAGCGGCAATCTCTCCGTTCAATGCACGAATCCCAATACGTGACTAACCAATGATGCATGGATTCCAATACGTGACTAACACACCAACTTGAGAAAGATGTTGGCTGCAAAGTTCTTCAGTTCATCCAACAATGAAGATCAGGAAGCTCCTTGGTCATAAAACCCTTGACGTAAAGACGCAGTAGCTTCTACAGAGAATATGATGAATTAGGGCAAATTCTGTCTCCGGTCACAATATGCGTGTATAATCACTTTGCATTAGTTTGCAACATTTGTGACGGCTTTTAAAATAATCCTTATATATGTCTAGAGTTGTGAAAAAAGAAACCCTACACAAATACTCAAAGATATGCGTGTAATCAAATCTGGAATTTCTGATTTCGTAATTTTCGACAGATACAGCTTGTGTCGAGCTTCAACATTAAATCTCGATAGAAAGGATTCTGTCGAGATTTCTGTTGAGACTTGGTCAGACTTACATGGCTTTAATACTAAATTTGAACACTTGTTTCTTGAAGTATCAAACCCATCCTAGATCTACCTAATTACAAGTAAAGTGTGTTTTGTCAAAGGATTAACCAATTACATCAAATATGTCCCTAACAATGGAGAAATAAGGCTCCATGGATTTAAGCTTTGATGATCGAACCATATTAAAATCCTTGCCTTCCTTTTAAGTTTTGTTTTAGTTTTTGATAGCATACACACTCATATTCCTGCTTACAATTGTCAGGCTGTATATACAATGTTAGAAGCCTTCAAAATTGATCTGAAATCTCTTGGACCATCTGGTCCACCTGTGTGCATGGGGGATGGGGGAATATTATATGAAATCTGCGTGAAAACTGAAAAGTCAATACCTACAAATATATTAATGGATTTTCAATGATAATTTGTCAACTTGACTTGTTAAAAGGAAAAGACCATGAAATCTATCTTACTTTGAACCTGTTAACTAATACATGGTAAATTTCCTGACTCAAGCATATTATAAACACTGCCGTGGCTTTTAAGTTTTAATGGTTCAAGTGTACAGTATCGAAGACAATTAAACCTAGTAAAAAAATAACATCATGGTCTTTTTATTTATTATTTACCTAATTAACAACGGAAAAGAAAAGGAAGTGTTTGAGACTTTTGATCGTTGTTTTCAACAACACTCTGCTTATTATAACACACAAAACAAGAAGCTCTTCTTTTTCTTTTTTTTTTCCCTGGGTTTGGTGGCATGTCTTTGTGGCCTTTGAAATATAAATTACTTGATTCTCATGTAATCTTTGTGCACTACACGCTCACGGCCCTTTCATTATACTATCAATTAATCTCCCCTCCACATGATGGATTGATGTGATATTATTATTTTCTGCAATTGCCAAAAATTAATTGGACAACCATATGTAGAATAGCTTTACAACTAAAAATCAAAATAGAGGAAAATTAATGTTGGTTCTAGTTAGTTTAACGGGTAAAATCTCTAATAGTTGAATAAGAGATTTAGGTTTCAATCCTCAATTATACTAAAAATCGATTAGTGTCTTGATTTGATAATAAAGATGTATCAGGAGCGCGCTGCATAGATCGAAACTCTCAAAAAAAAAAAAAAAAAAAAAAAAAAGAAAAGAATAGAGGGAATTTCTAATGCAAAGGGCTTCTATAACAAATTGAAGGTTTCTATTTTTTACTTCTCAATTATAGTAATATTTATTTTGTTCAGCTTCCTTAAAGGTCATTGTACAAAATATTTCACTCTTGATGACCATGTATATTATATATACCGCCACCAGCTCCCAAAGGGCCCAGAAAGCACCAACCCTAATAGGCATTTCTTGAATTTCACGTATTAGAGAGGACTTAACATCATCAAAAGGATACTATCAACGTTAAAATTATATCAGTGCAAATGTCATATCGGCTTCAACCATGTATATATATTATTATCCATGAACTTTCTTTACATTTTGAAAACAAATTTAATTAATTAAAAGAAGTTCAAGGGACAAAGACGAAGTCTTTCATACACTATTGCACAAAGGATTAAACAATAAAACGCTTGATGGTACTCTTTCCTCAGCCTCCATTATTTTTTTTTCTTCGAGCAAATGCTCAGCCTCCTTTTATGCCTTGCAAATTGGTAGCCATTTGAGCCGCCGTATAGATTCAAATTAGAGGAAAATTATGTTATTTTGGCAATTCAATCAAGGTCATAAAGAGTCAAACATTTATATATAGTATAGATAAAGACCATGGCTTTCTAAACATTTTTTTTAGGTTGTTAAGGAAAATATGTTAAAAGCTTCAAGAAAATAGAGACGCTTTTCAATGGTTTTCTGGGAGCCAAAATTTCCTGGGCAAACATTTTTTTTCCTAAGGATGAAGATTTAAGACTCAAAAGACTTGTGGTCCATTTGGATTAAGGGAGAGAGAAAAGGAGAAGAGTAGAGTAGATTGAAACAATAAAGCTTCTATGTTTGAAACATAGTTGGACTCAAATGAGGAGATTCTTTTCAATATTATTAGAAATGAAGTGAGGCTTAGATTATGTGGGAGCAAGAAGTTTAAAGAATCCTTGCAAATAGAGTATTATGTGGGCTTTGAAGCGTGCATATGTATAAATTAATATCGTTTGTTGTTTTGTATTGTGCAGCCAACTGCTACTTGTATGACATTTTGTCATGTGTTTCAATAAAATGATGCACATTAAATATATTTATAAAAAAATAAAAAATAAAAAAGCCCCCGCAACAAGTGTCGGATACCCCAAATCATATGAAAATAGAAGCTAAAACCGACCAATTCCGCCCATATTTGCAATCCAAGGAAGTCAAATGCTAGCAAATATTTGGACTCACATGTGCAACATGAAGCGAATTTTCGCTTTCATATGTCGAAGACCAAATGTACAATTAATATAAAACAATATGGTATCTCTTTCGAAGAGATTGACGTAGAAAAGATATAAGAAGTGTTTGAGACATTAAAAACTTGAGGGGTTTTATTCAATTATGTACTACACTCATGACTTATGATAGCTTGTTATTGGTTCATCAGGTTGACCTGACCATTTCGTTAGGATATATGTTTAACAACTTTAAGGTCACTATGTATATATATACATATATATACCTGTAAGCGTAATCAGATAATAAATGGTAAATTATATCCAATTTGACCCAGAAAGGGAAAAATGGACTAAATTAAAGATGAAACTGCACACAACACAAACAAACCAACCAACCAGGATGCATATATATATATATATATATATATATATTGTGATATTCACATGTCTCTTCCACAAGACAACATGAGGTTTGAGGTCAAGAGATCCCTCCTTGGTTTTCTTGTACTAACCATTCTTGCATGGAACTTGTTCTTAACTTCTGGTAAGATCGAGTAGCACCTTTTTCTCTCAAGTTTTATATTGTTTGACATGTATGTGTGTGTATATATATATATATATATATCAGAAGCTGTATCTTTACATTTACTGTTTTCTTGTTCTTAACCATTCTTGCATGGAACTTGTGAGAGTGTGAAGGATAGAAAGAAATGTAGGGAGGGGAGGGAGAGCTTACTTTCTGAAGAAAGGGAGATCTTTACTTTCATTCAATAGCACCGTTTACAACTTCATATATATTAGACACAAATTTAAAGCATTAATATGATATTTTCTCTTGTCAGTATCAAAATTTCATAAACTTCACTATCTTCAATTGAAAAACTCGTTAGGCAGATTAGTCTTGCAATAATTTAACTTAACCAGAAATTTTTGTTGTCATTTAAGCCATATTTATTTCCAATTGTACTTTGTTTATGATATTTCAAACCCGGTATCTATTTGTAGTTTGCATTGTATATCTAAATATGTTTCGGTAATTCCTTTGATGCAACAATCAGGTGACAAGATGGAGAAGCTAATTTATGCAAGAGATGGAAAAGAATTTTATAAAGTAGTTGTTATAAAACAAAGAAAAGGCCGACCTTTCAGCTGGGCAAAACTATCCGCTACAGTACTTCCTCAAGAACCGCCACCAGCTCCTGGGGTGAACTATGGGCATATACCGTAATAGTCCTTCCTATATTTCATGTATTAGACATCTCTTATACTATATATGGGGAGTTTATATAAAAGAATGTAGTGGAATAATATGTAGTATATATTTTATGTGGAGTGTCTAGGGTTTATAAGGAAAAAATAAAATGAATAGAGACAAATATACAAATTTGATGTAGAACAAGCATCTCTACACTTTCTTAAGAATTTGGATATTCAAAAGTCCAGACGTATGGCTGTGTAATTAAGTAATCTTTGTTGTTTTGAGACCAAATTTTTTTTAATCTTAGCTATTTTATTTGAGTAATTTGGTCTTTTAACGGTGAATGAAATTTAAGAGTATTTTTGTAAAATTTATTTTCAGAGAACTATCAGAAATCCTAAATGGCTTCTATATAAATTTTTTTTTCTAAACTGAATTCTTAGAGTATTTCTTTAATTTTTGGTGGATAATATTCCAGGTTTTGTTCTTTCTCGATTCATCACATTAAGTTAAAACGATATTTAACCTCGTGTGTTTCCGTTCTGCATTATATATATAAATATATATATATGTATATGTATATGAACATGAATAATGAATTGCTATATCTTTATTGGACAACTATGCGAAATGAATTCCCAAGGCCGATATGTTTTGTAATTCAATTTGGAAATTTGAAGGCTTCCATATATATCTTTAAGGAAAACATAAGTTAATCTGAATAAGTTGATATTCTACATGATGAAGGCTACTAGTACATACCAAAAATTACATCCAAATAAGAAATTAGCAAAAGGAACAAATGTAAGAGTAAACCAACCGTAAATGATAATAATTTACATTAATGAACAGCAAATGAGAGAAAATTAGGGATACATAAGAAGAGAGAAAGAAGACATTATGTATGTACTACGTACTAAACACAAATAAAAGTGACCCTTGCACGAAAAATCAACATGTACAAAATTAATGAGGGATGGGTTAGTGTGTGTTAATGCTAGGGTTTTCTAGTTCTTATGGCAATTTGGAAGTGAAAAAAAAAAAAAACTCTTCCAACCGAAGATAGTGGCACCAACTGTAAATGGACTTGCATTTAGGGTGCGTTTGGTTAAATGTAAATTGAATTTCGAGTGTAAAATGAATGCAGGGAAAAGTGATTTCCCGTAAGGAAAATGAAATCCGAGTGTTTGGTTCTATAATGGAAAATAGTCCAGAAAACGATTTTTAGTGTTTGGTAACATTCTGAAAATGCTATTTTCCTACAAATTTTCACATTTTCTCAGCTATTTTCTCAGCATTCAAACAAATTTTATACTATAAAATTTCAATATATAAACTTAAAAAAACAAAAAACAAAAATCAAAACAAAACCATTCATTAAACTCAAACAATTCGGTCAAACTGAGAGAGGGAGGAAGAGAGACTGATCAAAAATTGAGGGAAAGGGACAGGTAGATCGAGAAAGAGAGAGATCGATCATGGGTGGGTCATGGGCGACGATCTCGGTGGCGTGATCTCGGACCGGCATTTGCATGAGAGAAGAGAAGAAAAGGGAGATGGGTTTGAAGGGATGTGGATTGGGTATTGTAGAGGTGAGATGGGCTTCGCGGGCATGAAGGGGGACCTCGGACCGGCGTCTGCGTGTGGGGCTCCAAGATTGAGACGACGAGAGTTCGATCTAGAGGGCGGCGGCGCGATCTTGGCGATGCAATCTGGGGTGCGATCTCGTTGGCGTGATCTCGGCGGTGAGAGGGTGCGATATGGGGTTGGGGCGGTGGTGCGATCTGGTACAATGTAGCTCACTCTCTCTACTCTCTCTTCTTGCTCTTTCTCTCTCTCTCTCTTCGGGTGTCTGAGTCCGGAAATCATTTGAATGTAAAATACAAGTGTAAATTATTTTACACTTCAAGGCTTGATATTTTACGGTCAACGGAAATCATTTTCTGTTTGACTGGATTTTCCGGCCAACCCAAACACACCCCGTGGTGTAAAATATTTTTCGGATTCTGTTTACTACCGAAACAAATGCACCCTTAATGTGGATTTGAAGTTTATGGGGTGTGGGGGGTAATGGATAAGGGTTAAGTCTCTAAGATGGAACTTCACACACATATACACTTAGATTAAGTTAGAGTAAAATTTCTATGTTGTATAAAAAAGGAATAATTACACATAACCCACCTGTGGTTTGGGCGAAAATCACTTTGCCTACCCGTGGTTTGAAAAGTGTCACTTAACCCACCTGAGGTATGTTCTGTTTGTTTTCTGTAACCCACCTCAGTTAAAATCAGGAGTAAATAAGTATTTTTGCTCAAATTTTATGTCTCTCTCCTTCCAAAACAAAAAATAGCACAAAAATGCAAGAGAAACAAGATCAAAAAGGGAGGGTTTTGTGAAAATTAATAGCAATGACAAAACTTTCAAAATCACAACCCAAACTTCTCCCAATTCTCATCTTCCTATCCTTGTTCTCACTCCACCACTCCTCCGCCGCCACATTATCCATCGGCGTCAACTATGGAACAGCAGCCAATAGCCTCCTACCACTTTCCCAAGTCGCCCACTTCCAGGAAACCCAAACCATCATCTACCACATCAAGATCTTGGACGCCAACCCTGACATCCTTAAGCCTTCGCCAACACCAACATCTCTGTCACTGTCACCATTGGTCACGAAATCCTCGCCACAGAAAATGACACCTTGATCGATCACCTTTTGCCCGCCATGAAAGCTTTGAAGTCAACCTTGGACTCAGCAAACGTGATTGATATTCACGTCTCCACGCCACACTCTCTTGGGATTTTAGCAAAGTCGGAGCCACCGAGTTCGGGACGTCCCACCATCACAAACTCAGCTACCATCAACCACCGATCGACCACCAAGAACCCAACCACGATCCACTACCAAACCCATTAACAAGAAAAAAAATCAAAAACAAATTCTAGCAACCCAGACCACGACCATGATCCACCCATCAAAAACAAAATAAAAAACAAAACCCACTAAACCACGACCACGATCCACCCAAAGAGGGGAGGCATGGTGGCAAAATCCAGCAACCTAGCTACCACGAAACCCAGACAAAATCTAGCCACACCACCATTGACCCACAATCCACCACAAAGTTAGTGATCTGTGGGTATATATCCATGACTCCATTCACACAATCTGAGTCATTAAGTCAGTGATCTTGTGTAAGTTGATTTGGGTTTTATTTTTTTGGGCATGTTCTTCATGTTTAAAATTTGTGTGAATGGAGAGAGAGACAAATACCACTTTTTGATCTTGTTTCTCTTACATTTTTGTACTATTTTTTGTTTTAGGAGGAGAGAGACATAACATTTGGGCAAAAATATCTATTTATCCTTGATTTTAACAGAGGTGGGTTACAGAAAACAAACGGAACATACCTCAGGTGGGTTAAGTGACACTTTTCAAACCACGGGTAGGCAAAGTGATTTTCACCGAAACCACAGGTGGGTTATGTGTAATTATCCCTATATAAAAAATAAAATAAAATAAAATAAAACATTCAAAATATGTAAGCATCGAATCTCACACAATGTCTTTGGCAGTTTGCACAATACCCTATCTATGGGCTCATGGGTTTTGCAAATACACCAAGCTCACTTCCAAAATTTCCCATTGAATTCAAAACAGGTGAGAAAAAAAATCCTTTCTTGCCCTCCCAACCTGTTCAGTTGGACCACATTTGCATGTGTTTGGATTGGGCTACTTGCCCATCAAAGTCTCGTCCAATATTGGGGATTAGACCTTCAATAACTTTTGGGCCCAAAAGGAGTGATGCTTGCCTTATTGGGCTTTATTGTTGTGGGCCTCTTTTATTGGCCTCTAACACCTCCCCAATGAAAGAACTTTTAATTTTGACCGTTCAACAATTGCACTCTGTTTATGATCTATGTAATTCGCCATCCTCCACAAAGTCAATTATAGTTTTGGGCTTGTGGGTTATGGGTTATGGAATCTCCCTTTCATGAAAGTTAAAAAACTTTAATCTGTCACCGTTAATAGGAGAAAGTTTAACTACAAAATTGGTTATAACTTTAAAGTATAACCTTTTTTAATATTTTTTTATTAAAGGTAAATTTTGACAAATCCACTATTGAATTACATTTTCTTCTTGTATCTTCAATACTTACAAAATTTCTAGAAAATTAAAATCAATAGCTATGTGCCTATGTCATCAATAAATTGTTTAAATTGCAAGTTTTTGTATTTTAAAATTATGCAAAAAGTATAAGCTTATAGATCATATAGTAAATAATATCTGATTGACTCAAAATTTGACATGTGTATTAAGAGCATAAAGAACATTCAATTCAACAATTAAATTTTTAAAATATATAGTAATGTTTATATTGTTGAGTAATGTTGTAACCTTAAGCTACAATCAATTGTAGCTAAATGTTGTCCAATACTTAATCATTTATGATCAATGCAAGTTGCACAGCTGAGAAAGCACATCACGCTCTTATATAAATAACGATTTCATTTTGACTGACCAAACATTAGTTTTGTTTAACTAGCTAGTTTCTCTCTGGAAGAAAGCACATGCATGCATATCACACTTGATTTCTCTATTTCAAGTGACAAATTAAAGATGGGACGTACGTTACTTCTTCATGATGTGCTTCATGCACTTGGTGTCCAATGTAATCTATTTTCAGTACTTACTATGCTTAGACTTGGATTTAGTTTTCGTTTCAATAGTCCTCAATTGGATTTTTATTTAAATAAAACCTTGTATGGACATGGTTATTTATCTAATAATTTCTTTATGTTGGATTTAGATCATTCCTCTTTTTCTTTTATTGCTCATAATGATGATATTTTTGATTCTGTAATGTGGCATGCTAGACTTGGACACATAGGAAAAGATAGATTGGCTAGACTAGCTAGAGAAGGCCTATTGGCGTCTATCACTAATGTAAGCCTACCTATGTGTGAACCTTGTCTAGCTGGAAAGGCCTGTAGGAAGCCTTTTGATAAGGCTCCAAGGGCAACTCATCCTTTGGAATTAGTCCATTCAGACATATGTGGACCTATGAATGTTAAGGCATGCCATGGCGCCTCTTATTTTCTCACATTTATAGATGACTATTCACGTTTCAATTATGTCTATCTGATCTCCCATCGCTTTGAAGCATTAGATTGCTTTAAGCGCTTTGTGGCAGAGGTTGAAAATCAGAAAGAAAGGAACCTAAAGGTTTTTCAAACTGATAAGGGTTGTGAATATTTGTCTAAACAGTTTCAGGAACTATGTGAGGGAAAAGGGATACGTAGGCAATTGACGATTCCTTGTACTCCACAACAAAATGGTGTTGCAGAGAGAAGGAATCGTACTCTATTAGAGATGGTTAGATCGATGATGGCGCAAGCCAACCTTCCAATTTCGTTTTGGGGGGATGCATTGATGACTGCTGCCTATATCCTTAACCGTGTGCCTTCTAAGTCAGTTCCCACAACACCATATGAGTTATGGACTAGTGCAAAACCCAATTTGGAGAACTTGCGGCCTTGGGGTTGTGCAGGTTTTGTTCACAGTACTTCCCATAAGTATGGGAAATTGGGCCCTAAAGCAAGTAAGAAAATCTTTGTAAGATATTCAGAAAGCTCAAATGGGTATGTAATGTATGGTGAACATTCTGATGGTGGAATGACTGAGATAGAGTCTCGTGATGTCAACTTCATTAAAGATGATTTTCCAAGCATCAGTGAAGCAAAACAAGATCTTCAGCTTTATAAGCTGCAAGAACTTGAAGGTGTCATACCATCTTTGGGCGAGGATGGAGAATCACAACTTCATCTTGAAATCGCCATAGATAGTGGGAGTGATTTGGCTCGTAGTGGGAGCAAACCGCTAAATAGTGACACACAAGAATCCAAGGTACGTAGAAGTGAACGTGGAACTATTCCCCGTCGTCATTTTGAGATTGAGGGGGAATCTTTTATATGTGATTCACTGGACCTTAAAGAGCCTGCTTCCTATGAGGAAGCATTAGCTTCACCTGCTTCACATGAATGGATAGTTGCCATGAGGGATGAGATGGATTCTATGGCAAAGAATCAAGTTTGGGAGTTGGTTGACCTTCCGCCTGGGCGCAAGACCATTGGAAACAAGTGGGTCTTAAAAATAAAGCGCAAGACAGATGGATCAATTGACAAATATAAGGCTCGTCTCATGGCAAAAGGCTATACCCAAAGAGAAGGGATAGACTATGAAAAGACTTTCTCCCCAGTAGTGAGATTTGTCTCTATTCGCCTTATTCTAGCTATTGTTGCACATTTGGATTTGGAACTCTTCCAAATGGATGTAAAGACTGCATTTCTCAATGGAGAACTAGACGAGGAGATCTATATGGATCAACCTATTGGTTTTGAGGTCAAGGAACAAGGGCACAAAGTGTGCCGCCTTAAGCGTTCCATTTATGGCCTAAAGCAAGCATCTAGACAATGGTATTTCAAATTTCATAAAGCTATTATTTCGATTGGTTTCGAAATGATGGAAGAAGACCATTGTGTGTATGTCAAACGATCAGGAAAGAGTTTACTTATCCTGTCTTTGTATGTGGATGACATTTTGTTGGCTGGAAATGATATGGAGATGATTGTCACTACCAAAAGGTGGTTGTCCTCTATTTTTGAAATGAAGGACATGGGAGAGGCTAATTATGTGCTTGGAGTTAAGATCTTCAGGGATCGCTCAAAGAAGCTTCTTGGTTTATCTCAAGAAACTTACATAAAGATGATCTTAGAGCAATTCCGTATGCATAATTCCAAACCCATAGACACTCCAATTGAGAAGGGACATACATTAAGTCTTGAAGATTGCTCTAAATCAGAAAAGGAAAAGAGAGAAATGGCAAAAGTTCCCTATGCAAGTGCAGTTGGAAGTCTGATGTATGCTATGTTGTGTACTCGACCAGACATCTGTTTTGCAGTTGGTATGGTTAGTCGTTATCAAAGTAAACCAGGACCTGTTCATTGGCAAGTAGTTAAAAGGATTTTTCGATACCTTCGTGGGACATCGGATCTCATTCTTTGCTATCAGGGTGGAGATTTGAGATTAAGAGGTTATTCTGATGCTGACTGGGCCAGTGATAGAGATGAGCGCAAGTCCACTACAAGTTATGCATTTCTACTTAGTGGTGCAGCTATCTCCTGGTGTAGTAAGAAACAGTCTTGCATTGCTTTATCCACAATGGAGTCTGAGTATGTTGCTTGTTCAGTAGCAACACAAGAAACTGTTTGGTTAAAGAGATTTTTTCAAAGCCTAATGGTGACATCTCTTACAGATGAAGCTGTAAAGATGTATTGTGATAGTATGGCAGCCTTGGCTCATGCTAAAGATCCTAAGTATCATAGCAAAAGCAAACACATACAGGCTCATTATAACTACATTCATCTTGCTATTACACAAGGAGAGGTGATCCTCCAACATATCTCCACTAGTAGGATGGTGGCTGATCCACTTACTAAAGCCATTGCTAGAGATGCCTTTCAGGCTCAAGTTAGTAGTTTGGGACTTTGTAGGATTTGATATGTTTTTGGATACCTTATGGACATTTATGTTTATTCATACTTTATGCAATAATGATGTTATTCATTTTGATTCATCTTGTGATGTGATTGATATTGCATACTAAACACACATTATTTGAGATTATGTCACCAGGCTTAGATCGGTCTACTCACATAGATGATCACCCTAGCGCTTGAGTAGCGAGCAGGATGAGACATAATGATCACTTTGTTTTTCTGTAAATCAAGTAAGTGATCATCTTGACGCTTAGGGAGGCGTGCAAGATAATATAATGAATGTCGCCTTAGCTAGGCTAAGATGAGACTTATGGGAGTCGCACTTGAAGTGTATCCACAGCTTCATGAAGCCTGAATAAAGCCAAATGTGAGATCTTGGACAGGAACTTGATGTGTAACTGTGCTGAGAAACTCAAGTTGGTTGCTTTTGTGGCAATTGGACTAAGATTTGTACGGTGTTTGAGTGTGACAAGCCCAGTTGAGTGGGAGCTCCACCGTAGCATACAAATTATACTGTATGTGCTATAGCCGACCAATTAAGGGAGTGATTGGATAGATCCCTACTCCATCACTATGTGAGCCCTAATCGACCATTATATGGTCCATTCTGTGCCCGCAAGTTGCACAGGTGAGAAAGCACATCACACTCTTATATAAATAACAATTTTTCATTTTGATTAACCAAACATTAGTTTTGTTTAACTAGCTAGTTTCTCTTTGGAGGAAAGCACATATCACACTTTGATTTCACTATTTCAAGTGACAAAAGAAAGAAGGATATGGATTCCACGGGAAGTGAAAACTGAAGGTTGCTTCCAATAACATACCACCCCCATAAGCAATAACTGGTAGTTGGTATATTGGGTCATTACCTAGAAATGCCACAACATTGTAATCAATATATAGTTAAACTATTCCAACCTTGACCCGGAAAAAGTAAAAGGAATACAGCTCTGGTTGAGGACTGAGGAGGGTTTGATCAAGTTTTCCATGAGTTGTATTAAACTGGTAAAGATTAAGACAAGTCGTTCAAACGAAATGCAACAAATTGACACGTCTGGACTAGTACTCGATGTGGGGCTCAAAGCTTTAATATCAATTCATTATTCTCATTTTTTTCCCCTTTGACGTAGGATTTATTACTCACAAGTGTCCCAACAGGTCACATCTACATTTGCAAATTACAAATTGTTGCATACGTTGTATTAATCATATATATATATATACATCTCCCCGCTACCCTGCAAGTCAATATGCATGAGGCTTAGGTCTGTTTGATTATTGGAGGAGTGGAAAAGTTGAAGGATAGAAAATAGAGAAGATATAGAAAAGTGGGAGGATAGAAGAGATTTTAGTTTCTTTCATTTGTGTTTGGTTGGGGTGAAAAAGTGGAGAAATGAAAAAAATTGAGTCTGTATAAATATACTCATTTGCCCAATTAAAACAAAAAAAGTGACAAACATCCACCAAAAAAGAAAAATCACCTAAATTTATTAAAAAGAAAAATCATGTCTAAAAAAATTTCAATTCTAGTTAAACCCCAAAAAAATTAAATAAATAAATAAGAAGAGCAAAACCAGTATCACGTTCTGGAAAAAAAAATAAATAAATAAAAGGTCCATGTAAAAGGGGGAGGGGGTAGTTCAGTAATTGCCTGCAACTATTCCTCTCCCCTTTATTTTCTTCCCAAAATTGGAGAGATATAATTTTGGTGGGTAAAGGGAGAAAACACACCATCCCCACTAATTTTTCATTTTTCCCTTCTCTCCAACCAAACACCTATAAAATCAATTTTCTCTCCACTATTTTCTATCCTCTCTGTTTCATTCCAACCAAATGGACCCTTAAGGTCAAGCAACACCTCCTCTTCGTTAATTTTTACCCCGCTTGCATGGAGAATCAATGTCATTTCAGTGGTAATAGTATGTTTCATTGTCTCACAATCACTTTGTAAATTGTCTGTATAAATCATTTATTGAAATTCTTTATAAAAAAAAAAATGAAACATTTGGAGTGAAAGTTTGGACATTATGTATATATCGAGAAATGTGAAATAATAATTTCCATTTTTGCTGAGCATAAGGGGGTGTTTGACACTGTTGTTTAAACAACAGTTTTCAATGTTTAAACAATAATAACACTACTGACACGTATTTCTATAATACTCAAACACGTATTTCCACAATACTTAAAATTGAACAATAATACTTAAACACTACTACCAAACGGACCCTTATGTGATTCAGTTCTTACTTTAACTTAGACATAAATAGTAAGCATCAAACTTATCTCCTAAGATTAAACAATATCTCTTGGGCAAGTACTCAATGAGATACTTCAAATTAAATTGGCAAAAGTACAATTTACACATAAAACTTTGATAAATTATCATTTTAGTCCACTAAACGTAAAAATTGTCATTTTAGTTTACTTGCACACAATAAGTTTATTTAATCTTTCTCTCCATTGCCGTTAAAAAAACTTCGTCAACTTTCTTATAACAACATAGTTTTGCGTTTATAACATTAAAAAAATTATTTAATGAATTAATATTTATTATATATTTAATTAAACAAATTTAAAAAATAAATAAAAACCCAATGATATGTGCGATTAATGTGGCAGCAGGTAGGTTGATGTGTCACACGAGGTTATGATATGGTAGAGCAAAGGTGACATGCACGTCTAGCTAATGTAGTCCTAGGGCTAAACTGTCATGTCTCAGTATTGACACGTGGCGACAGATTCATATGGTAGGCCTGTGAGATGTGTATCATGCACGGGGCGGGTGAAATATGTTGCCGGTGCCTGAAGAGGCCCAATAGTATGTGGCGGCGTTTGAAGTGTGTAGGATCTTTGAAAAAAAGTTCTAACGACACATACGGGTGTTTGGAAGCTTTGATTAACACGATTATTTCTCTATTGAGTAGCTAGATTGGAGGAAGATCTTTCCAACGGTGGCTCATGCGCCGCCATGTGCCCCTAAGCCTGAGAAAGGGAGGCTTGATTATGGTGATTCGGTCTAATGACTTACCTTAGTGGCCTATTTTTACAAGTAGAATACTTCGCTTGCACAACAAGTCGAAATGGGGGTGGACCTTGACTTGGATGGAACTTATTACAGTATGAATGCGCTTCCACTAGTCCACATTCATTACAACATTATGAATGAAAAATTGTGCAAAATAACTGTAATTAAAATCAAACATCGCTAAATTAATTAAAACATAGGACTTCTAGAAAGAAGGTATATATTTATCTGTTGCATATAGAAAAGTATATATAGGTAGCTTCCTTAATTCTGAAGAATGTGTTACTGTACATTTCGTTGGAGGATTTTTCCAAGTCATGGTCATTAGCTATCAATGTAATCGGATTGTAAATGGCAAATTTGTCAACTTTGACCCGGTAATGGAAAAGGACTAAAGATGTTGGTATGAAATTGCAGGAAAACAGAGCTAGGATCTGTTGGGAAAAATTCTATATAACTGTGTATAAATTTTAGCAAGTACAGCGAAAGTACAACCACACAAAAACACAAAAATTTATGTGAAAATTCTTTCTTTTGTAAGAAAAAAATTACGGGACAAACTCCGAATAATTTCATTATATTAAATATAGATTATAACACTTAGAGATACAACTTGAAAAAAAAAAAAAATCTCCCTTTTTTCTTTTCACTCACTATTCTTTTTTTCACTGTATATCTCTCACAATTTTCTCTTACTCTCTATTTTTCTCTTTCCTTTTGCTTGCTCTCACTCACGCAGCTCTTCAAGACTGCACCAGTCCTCAGCCTCTGGGACTTCACTCTTTCATGCTTCTTCAAATGGCCGAATGGCCTTACTTTATATTTCTTCTTTCCTTTTCTTCTTTTCTTCCTTCAACGTGTCTCACAAGTTTAACATCACATCTTCATTTATGTGGTTTGACTTTTGTACATCCATTCATAAATGTTGCTGGACTTTTGTACATATAAATCCTAGGTAGAGGGTAAGATCACGTGATCAAAATTTAGGGGGTGTGTATAAATTACCCAAAATAATAATAATAATAAATCAATCTGAATTCATCAGTTAACAATCTAGATTAATTGAGATGTAAAGTTTTTTCCCCCTTTATATTGGTTTAGAGGACAAAATGAGCTTTTGCCCTTTTCGGGCAAATTAAATAACCTTATGCCCTCCTTTCCAAACTAATTAGGGAAATGTCCCTCTTTTGAAACTCGACTTACTCAAAATCGAGTTAAGCTCTATTGTGACGTTTTTAAGAACCTATAGTGACATTTTTAAGGACCTATAGTGGCGTTTTTTAACTCGACTTCCATGAAATCGAGTTATAGGTAAAAAAATTGCGTATAACTTAATTTCATTGAAGTCGAGTTAAAAAACGTTACTATAGGTCCTTAAAACGCCACTATAGGCTCCTTAAAATGCCACTATAGGGCTTCAGAATTTTTTTTTTCTAACTCGATTTATCATAAATCGAGTTTTAAAAGAGAGGCATTTCCCTAATTAGTTTGAGAAAGGGGGTATAAAGCTATTTAATTTGCCCGAAAAAGGCAAAAGCCCATTTTGTCCTTGGTTTAGATGTATATATGGCGATATAAAACTACATCAATGCTTTTGTTTCCCTTTTTTGGGTTTGTGAAGTTCTTAAAATATGCATTTTCCTTATCTTTTTTTTTTAAATGAATGAAACATAATCATTAAAATAAAGAACCAAAATACAATAATTAAACCTCAGCAACAAAGTTGCAAACACATGCAAGCAGCACCAGAACAAGCTGCTATTGGCCAAACGTACACAAAAGAACTAGAAACGAAGGGACAAAAAAAAACCTATAAAACAAAACAATGAGCAAACCCTTAACCACAACTAGCACTGACCAGCAAACTGAAAACTACGTATTAGCCCTTGAAATTCACCTGACATATGCCCTAATTAGCACACAAAGCTTTCTTTTGAAAAAATATATAAGGTAAACTATATATTCGATCCTTATCCTTTACACCAAATTTTTAATTTGGTTTCTAACCTTTTAGCATCATGTTAATTTATAAAGTCCCTGTCATAATCTCTTGAATGAAAATTGATGACGTGACTAATGGCAAAAATAAAAAATTAGTTTTTGTTGATGTGATAATAAACTTTTTTTTTTTTTTTGCTATTTTCCATGTCAGCAATTTTCATTCAAAAAATAATAGCAGTGACTAAATTGACACAACAATAAAAGGTTATGGACCAAATTTACACAATTAAAAGGTTAAGGACCAAATTGAAATATAGTGTAAATGATATGGACTAAATACGTAGTTTATGAACATATATATATGTGTGTGTGTGTGTGTGTGTGTGTGTGTGTTCTACCTTATTGTAGCATATTGTTAGGGTCATATTTTATGTAATTGACTAATTCTTTGACAAAATGCACTTTACTTGTAATTAAGTAAATCTAAGTTAGGTTTAATAGGTCTAAGTTGGCTAATCCTCTATGATCAATGCAACTTCCACAGTTGAGAAAGCATATCAGAATTTCATTTTGATTAACCAAACATTAGTTTTGTTCAACTAGCTAGCTAGTTTCTATTTGGAGGAAAGCACATATATATCACACTTGATTTCTCTATTTCAAGTGACAAAAGAAAGAAGCATATGGATTCCAATAAACATCGAGAAGTGAGAACTGATTAAGGTTGCTTTCCAATAACATACCACCCCTTATAAGCCATAACTGGTAGTTGCAGGCACTACAAAATGCGAGGGCATTAGGCCGCGTTTTTTTAGGCCACGTTTGCAAAAACGCGGCCCTAGACGGACTAAAGCCGCATTTTTAAAAAACGCAGCTTAAAGAAAAAACACAAGTCGCGTTTTAAACGCGGGGCCATAGAAGGGTTCTGAAGCCGCGTTTTTTTGAGCTGTAGCCGCATTCTTGGGGGCGGACCTATGGCCGCATTTAAAACACGCAGCTGTAGGACCTTCGTATTTAATTTTTTTTGGCAAACCATTTTTTTTTTTTTTTTTTTTTTTGTTTTCCTTAACTGTGGCCGCATTTATAAAATGTGGCTTTAGCCTGCCTAAAGCCGCGTTTATAAACGCGGCATTAAATTTGGTTTGAAGCCGCGTGTTTAAAATGCGGCTTCAAATTTAGTGTGAAGCCGTGCGTTTAAAACGCGGCTTTAGTTTGCAATGGGGCTGCGTTTCTGAAACGTGGCCTAAAATTTTGCCTATAGTTGCAGGTTAAAAACGTGGCTTTAGGCTTTGTATAAATAGCATAGTAAACAATGGAACCCAATGATCCCTTTGCACATCTTGTTCTCGCAACCTCTCATCTCTCACAGAAAGCCATTCATCAACCTCTCAAACCGATTCCCATCATCCTCATCCACAAACTCTGATTGATTCATCAACCTCCTCACCGCACCATCGCCGACCCGATCTTAGGTATCAGCTCTCTTCTTTAATTTTTTTTTGCTTAAATTGATTTTGGCCATCAACGGTAAGATCGATCGCTCTCTCTCTTGGATTTCTCTCTCACCACCCGTTCGTCCCTCTCTCTCTCATGCCTCACTCTCTGTTTGCGACTTTAGGTAGCCGATCTAGTGGTGGTCGTGGTTGTGGTGTGGCTATGGGTATGGATATCCATACCCACAGCCACACCACAACCACGTCCATGGTGGGTTTGGGTATTGCGAATTTTCTATGGGTTTGGGTTTTGGTTTTGTGAATTTTTTTTGGGTTTGAGTATTGTGAATTTTCTGGGTTTGTTGTTGTTCATTGTGATGATAGTGTGTTTTCAGTTTTGTTAGAAAGGTTTTGTTGTTCATTGTGAATTTTCTGGGTTTGTTAGGCTAGAGGCTAGCGACAAAAGCATTAGAGTCCAACTTCATTTTAGTAAAGGTAATTTGTCTTTCACTCTCAGTCCTATATGGGTTTCGTTTTAATATACAGCCTTGTTTTCTACTTGTGGGGTTTCAGTGTGTATATATCCTATATGGGTTTCGTTTTAATATACAGCCTTGATTGCTACTTGTGTTGTTTCAGTGTGTATATATATATGAGATATACACACACACACACACACAAACTTGTTATATTCGTGGTTTTGAAAGGGAACCGAGAATAGGAACATTGAATATTGGTGTACTCAGTACTATTTAAGTCTGGGTTGGTGTTGGGTTTTACAACATAATAAATTGGTTGGTTACCTTTGTACGCCTTTCAGTCGGTGAACTCGGATCAATCTAAGTTAGTTTGGGATCGAGCCATTGTTGTTGAAGCGAACTCTAATCGTTTTATAAATTCCTTTGGACGCAATGAAAACTTGTGAATATTTGTCAAGAATCTAGACTTAGATAATTTTTATGGCTTTCTAAACCTCAAATGTATGGTTCAATTAATTAGAGAAAGAGTTTTACGGCTTAATTATGTTATAGTTGGTTGAAGGATTAAACATCTAAGTGGTGGCCGAGGATATTAAGTATGGTTGTAGAAGTTCCTTTGAACTCATGTGGTAAAAATTAGCTATTGGGGTAATATTATTGTAGTGGGACTTTGTAAGAATTAAGAAATAGTTAATTAGCCAATTTGGTAGTTTATACCAAAGTAGTTTCTATACCCTAGTGTTGTAAGAGATTAATTTTAGTAAGTAGGTTTCTCATCATGAATTTCTTGATTACTAATTGATGAAGTCAAAATCTTCAGTAGGTCTCTCGTCCAAATTTGGACTTTGGAAGGTCTTCTAGGATTTACAAGAAAAAAATAAAGCAAATGAAGTAACCATTAATGAACAACAACGTTGTTGTTCATTGTGATGATAGTGAATTTTCTCAAAATAGTCCTTCTCTAATAGAACTAATGCACCCATTTCTTTGGATCTTACATTTCACCCAAACAAAGTCTTAACTATTTGAGTGTTGTCTATACCATGGGCCTATTTGTTATTTAATAGAATTGGGGATTCAAGATTGCCTAGGAGACTATCTATTGTTGAATCGTTTTTGTTCATACAATCATTGATTATCACTTAGGAAGCACGGGCACTTCATTTGGGGGTGTCGTAACTGTGTGTCGTACTGGTGTCATAACCACTGTTTCATGTTATTATTTTTCAAAAATTGCTCGTGTCAACGTATCGTACCCATACCAATACCTGTGTCCATGTCCATGCCTTTAATTTAATTGCGTGGTTATTGCAATGTATTGTTATGTGCTACTAATACGATATATATAATATATTCAAGATAGCGCTGCATCACAGTGAGGACTCTTCGTGGATATTTTAAGATTGTATGTTGTATTACTTTTTGGCTGTATCAGAAGGAATATTGTACACATGACTTCGTATTTTGACAATCTTTTTTGTGAACATACAACACATTTAGTTGAATCTCTTCTAGAAGAACAACCAAGAGGATTAAGTAGTGAAGCCATGCATTGTTCTCACTGTAAGTTTGAAATAAATAAATTTTACTGTTTCATAATTTTAAGTACTTTTTGATGGTTCCACATTTGTGTACTATTGTTGGATAGGAATTTTTCCATTATGCTTGCTGACATATTATTTTGGAGCGCACTAGGACCATTAAGAGAGGACATGGTCAGCCTTAATACCTTGAGAAGTTGCAGATATATCAGCACTTTTAAAAGATTTGTTTTTGTTGTTTAGGAAAAACATAAATTGGGTATTCAATGGAATTTTGTATTGTTTTCGAGTGGGCTTGTTTATACTGGTTGAGTTGTCTAGGAAGATGATGCATTGGGAATGATATGTCCATTTATATTGCTTTTGAGTGTATGATATTTTTCATGGGTTTGTTTTATGGGTTAGAAGAGTTTGTTTCCTAGCTTTAGTCACGTTCTAAAAACAAACAAACTTTACTATCACTACCTCCATTAATGCTGTTTTGGTTACTTAGTTTGGGCAAGCCATAATTGTTCATGTTGCTATATATGTTGGCTTGTGGAAACTTTTTTTTTGTATAGTTTGGTTTTGTAAATGAAGTTTGGTTTGGTTTTGCATTGCTTTTGACGAGTTTGTTTCCTATTTGGTTAGAATTATTAAAAAAGAAAAGACGAGTATGCTTAGTTGTTTAGGAAGAAACATGAATTGGGTATTCATAGTGCTGAAAAGTTGTATAACTTCACTAATCTTGTTTTTAAGAGCGTCTCTAGCTGCTGTATATTTTGATCGTAGCATTCAATATTGGAAAAGTTAAGGTTTTCTTTATATGAAGTAACTTATGATGTTCTTAGTTGTCTGCTTGGCTCGAAATAGCTGACTGTTGCCTTTATATTTTTGCAGTGCCATTATGGACATAAACTGTGGTCTACCTGTAAATCAAGGGTACAAAACCGATGCCCCACTTGTAGACAAGGCACCCCTAGAAGCATCCGAGATAGCCATAGGAAGTTAGAGACAATCATGTGTGATGCTCGCTGCATCTTTTTTGTGTCAAATGGACTTTAAACTTTTTCCTCCATTTTGTTGCTGTATTGAACTGCATATTCCTCAAAGATTGATAATTTTCCCGTATTTGTTAAAGATATTGATTGAAGTTATGACAGGTTTGAGAAAATTCTAGCTTGATATTTCTTTGAAATTCCGGCTTGTTATTTTGTTGCATGCAACAAGCTGGAATTTTGTGTGTGTGACAAGTTTTTTATAGTAGCGTTTGTAAAACTTATAACAGTGATTGTAAATGCATTTGCCATCTGGCCTAGAAAGGAGAAAAAAAAAAAAAAACAAAAACAAAAACTATAGTCGCGTTTTTAAAACACGGCTATAGAGAAATTCTAAACAGGAATTCAGGGGGTTGTGGCTGCATTTAAAACATGACTATAGGTGACAGATATAGCCACATTTAAAAAACGCGGCTAAAGTTCTAACCTATAGCCGCGTTTTAAACGCGGCTTAAATATGTCCTTGAGGCTGTCGACAAGGGAGCTATGGCCGCACTTTTTAAATGCGGCCCAAGACCAGACCTATAGCCCCGTTTAAAACGTGGCCTAAGGTGAACGCTGTAGCCACGATTTAAATGCGGCCTAAGGTTATGGTCTTAGGCCACGTTTAAAACGTGGCCTAAGGTGAAAGATATAGCCACGTTTAAAACGCGGCCTAAGGTTCTAGTCTTAGGCTGCATTTTAAACGCAGCTACAGCTTTCACCTTAGGCCACGTTTTAAACGGGGCTATAGGTCCTGGTCTTGGGCCGCGTTTAAAAAAGTGCGGCCATAGATCCATCAGTCCTATAGTCATGGGTTTTAGGCCACATTACAAAACACGGCCTAAAAAAACGCGGCTATAGGCCAAATCGTGCTATAGCCACGTTTTTCTAACCTATAGCCGCGTTTTAAAAACGTGGCTATAGAACCTTTTTTTTGTAGTGAGGTATTGGGTCATTACCTAGAAATTAATGTCTCAGCATTGTAAAGTTAAACTATTTCAACCTTGACCTGGGAAAAGTAAAAGAAATACAGCTCTGATTGAGGACCGAGGAGGGTTTGATCAAGTTTTCCATATAGAGTTGTACTAAACTGGTAAAGACTAAGACAACGCCTTCAAACGAACTACAACAAATTGACACGTCTGGACTCTGTATTATTACTCGTCGTGGGACTCAAAGCTTTGATATCAACTCATTATTCTCATTTCTTTTTTTTCTTTTTTTTTCCTTGACTTAGGATTTTATATTTATTACTCACAAGTCACAAGTCACATCTACATTTACAAATTGCAAATTGTTACATCTTCCCGCTGCACCCCAAGTCAATATGCATAAGGCTTAAGGTCAAGCAACACCTCTTCTCTGGTAATTTTTACCCCTATTGCATGGAGAATGTCATTTCAGTGGTAACACTACGTTTCATTTTCTCGCACTCACTTTGTAAATGGTCTGTACACATCATATATTGTAATGAGTTAAATGTGAAATTCATTAAAAAAAAAAAAATGAGACGCTTGGTGTGAAAGTGTACGGACATTGTGTATACGCAACAAGAACTATAAAACAACAATTTCCCTTTCTCACAAGCATAAATATAAATGTGGTTCCATTCTTCCTTTAACTTAGACACAAATAGTAAGTATCAAACTTATTTCTTAAGATTAAACGATTTTCAAGCATAACATCTGAAATCTCTTGTGCAACAATAACTGAATGAGATACCTCAAATTAATTTGGCAAAAATACAATTTACATCATAAAACTTTGATGAATTATCATTTTTGTCCATTAGGTTTAAAAATTTTCATTTTAGTTTATTAACTTTCACAATGAGTTCATTTAATCTTTCTCTCCGTTACCGTCAAAAAAAACTTCGTTAAGTTTCTTATAACAGCATAGTTTTGCATTTATAACATTAAAAAATAATTTAATGAATTAATATTTATATATTTGATTAAACAATTTTATTTTTTTATTTTATAAAAAAAATTCAAGGAAGGTGTTGATCTTACGGTTGTGTGGCTTTTTTGGTGATGGGTGGGCCACAACATAAACTTCTTGCGGCAATAAGAGAGTTTTAATAACAGTAGTGTTAGGTCGAGGAAGATGAAGATAGTGGTGGAATGCCGAGTAAGACAAAGAATTCTCTTAGAACACATTTAAATATTAGAGTCGTAACTTTGATACCATGTTAAAATAAGAGAGAGAAAGAGAGATGATTAAGTGGTTCAGCCTAATGAATTACCCTTAGTCGTCCATTTTCACTATACTAAATATTTAATTATAATAAACCCAATGTGAAGTATTTTTAAGAGAACAAATTTTAGACCGATGATACACCAAACCGTGGTTACAAGATTTGTTGTACAAGTAGAATACTTCGCTTGCACAACAAGTCAAAATGAGTTTTCTAGACCTTGACTTGAATAGTTGAAAGGAGCTTATTACAGTGTGAATTCGCTTCCGCTAGTCCACGTTACAACATTAATTATGAATGAAAAATTGTGCAAAATATCTGTTATTAAAATCAAACATCACTAAATTAAAGCATAGGACTTCTAGAAAGAAGGTATATATTTATCTGTTGCATATAGAAAAGTATATATACGTAACTTCCTTAATTAATTCTCAAAAAAAGTATCCCTTTCCGGTTTGAACACAAAAGATATCCCTTTTCAAATTGAATTAGTAACTCCTGTAGATTCCATTGTAGGATATTTTTTTTTTTTTTTTTTTTTTATACCAAAAAAGGGGAGATTACAGAAGAGCTGGGTTCAACCAGCAGTGTTTAACAGGCACTTGTACTGCCTTTTTAGCTACATTACATAAAGATTTAAGCAGCAAACGAGGAACTAAGATCATGTGACAGAGGAGACCATTTTGTACAAGAAAATTTAGATCAGCAAGCCTATAATGAGTTTGCCAATCAGGAGCCTTCCTGGTATTGAAGAGCTTGACCAATCCTCTGCTATCACTTAGGAACAAAATACTATGAAACCCATGATATTTTGCTGTAAGGCTGGCATCCACCACAGCTTCAAGCAAAAGTCCAGATGCTGCTCCAATGAGGCTACTATTCACAGCAAGGAACACACTATCTCCCTGTATGTTGACAGCTTCAAAAACAAAAGCACTTCTATTCCTCTTCTTGTCTTTGAACCCAGTGACTTTGATAATTAATTGCCAGGATCCAGCTGTTGATTGGACTGGAGTTGTTGATTTTCTTGGGGACAAGCTTGATATGAGCTGTTCTGAGAATGCATCCTTATACCTGCAAGATAGAGATTGCACCATGAGAATTACATTCATAGGATTAGGAGAAATACCCTCATGAACAACTTTGTTCCTATGATTCCAAATAGACCACAAGGTTGTGAACAATGCTTGCAGATAATTCATAGCATTAGGGTCCTTGTTGTTGTGTATGTTGATGACTCCAGTTAGCCATTGATGCACTGACATGTTATTGAAGTCAGAAGAGTGTATGGCCAGAGTGGTGCCATGCCAGCAAGCTCTCGAAAAGGAACATAAGAGAAATAAATGAGTGCTGGTCTCCTCATGCTCATTGCAGAAAGGACAATTGGAATCAATTGAGATTCCTCTATTCTTTAGATTGGAAAAGGTAGGTAAGCTGTCAATAAGCAATTTCCACACAAAGGTGTTTATTTTCGAAAAGCATGAGATTCCTCATGCTCATTGTAGGATTTTTCTAAGTCATAGTCATTACCTATAAATGTAATCGGATTGTAAATGACAAATTTGTTGACTTTGACCCGGTAATGTAAAAGGACTGAAGATGTTGGTATGAAACTGCAGGAAAACAAAGGAACATATATTCCTATATATTGTGATATTCATGCATCTTTTTCACAAGGAATCATGGAAAAGGACTAAAGATGTTGCTAACATTGTTAATGGCCAAAAAAAAAAAAGTTTTAGTTGATATGGCAACAAAATATTTTTTTTTTGGTTTGCCACGTCAGTAATTTTCATTCAAGAGATAATGACAGGGACTAAATTGACATGATACTAAAAAATTAGGGACCAAATTGACACTATGGTATAAAGGATATTAACTAAATACATAATTGAATGTTCAAATAGTGTGTAAAACACCTTGAACGTTTACACCCCCAATTTACAAATTATCAATTCAAGCTTATTATCAAACAATGTATATGCGGAATATGAAGATAAGCTAAAACAGATTAATAAAACAATCTAAACCATAATTAATCACAGCCACAGTAGTAATTAAAAGGCAAAGATTAAGAGAAGAGAGATGCAAACATAAAGACAACACATCGATGTGTTATCGAAGAGGAAACCGAAGTCCTCGGCGTAAAACCTCTCCGCCGCCCTCCAAGCGGTCAATAATCCACTAAAGAATGAAGTTGGGATACATGAACAGCAGAAGACCCTCCAAGCCTAATCTACCCAGTGTACCTAAGCCCTCCAAGCTTCTTACTCCAACGAGGTTACGCTGAACCTTTGTCTTCTTTAGTTTACCGGATTCCGCTATAGCCCATAGCATCAACCAATATCAATTTGTCCTTTCCTAACTGCTTCCCAAGCACCAAATAACCTTCTCACAGATATGGGTATGGTGAGAAAATGTTTTGGCTAATGTACCTCTCAAGGATGTAACAATGGAGAGGGTGAGAGTAGAGGAATTTAGAGAAACAAAGATGAAAATTGTAAATGAGTCAATCTTGTTTTTCTCTAGAGTTTCTCTCTCAAAATTATCTCTGGAAGCTCTCTACATTTCGTGGGTATAAGGGGTATTTATACTGGTGTGAGAATGGAATGCGAAGAGTCATTTTTTCAAAACAGAGCTGGCTGGCGACTTGGCCTCGCGACTTGACTGAGTCGCGAGTTCAAGCCGCGAGCTAACTGAATGGCCAGTTTGGACTTTTTGTCCTGTAGTGCTACAGCTGGCATGACAGTTCAGCTTCTCTGCATGCTTCACTCGTGTGCATCTTCTGGCGGCTTGCAAGCTACGAGCCACCCGCGAGATCCAGTCGCGAGACTCTGCTTCACAGCACAGTCCTGAGCATTTTTTCACACTCTCTCACACACTACCCTTACATGATTTCCACCTAAATACAAGGTTTCTAAGTGCTGAATTACAAGCAAATTGGCACGGAATAAAGCCAACAGAATGGTTGATTAAATTCAACCTTACAATCTCCCCCTTTGGCTATTCTGTGACAAAACCCTAAAGCAAATTGTAGACTTAACATGTGAGTTGGGAACAGTTGAACAAAACTCACTCACACCTAACTCTAAAATCTGTGAAGCTCTTGAACCATAAGAACAAGTATCTCCTGAAACATAACAACACAATATGATCATTGTATGCAAAAAACTTGTAATGCATATGGAGCAAGCACAATGCGATCAAGCAAAATGGAATATAAGCAATAAACCATGACTTGACCAAAAATGAACAATCACTATAAATAGTGACCACAATGCTCATTCACACAAGGAATGAACATCCGGACATGCAAGCTAATAAGCTCAATGCAGAGTATCATTTGCATGTCCAACACTCAACCAATGCAACAACTCAAGGAAATTACATTAAGGATATAAAATCCAACAAAGGGTACAAGAGTGATGTATTTAGAGGAAATGCATAACATTAATCAACAAGTACTATGCTACAAAGCATGGGTACAACACCCAAAGTACAAAATATAAACTAAGACATTAAACTAAGACATAAGATAACAATAAGCAAAACATTAAACATAGGCAGCTCCTGCTCTCTAACATCAATACTCCCCCTTTCATATAACTCCCCCTATCATGAATCATAGGAGCTGTAATGAACTTGGAACATATATACCTGTAACCTGAAACACTTGTACAAAACACATTAGACCCTCAAGGTAAAGCAAGTAATAAAAGGACAAGTATAATGTAACAAGTAAATTGAGATCAAGTAAACATGATGTGAAACATGTGAGCAACTTGATCATATACCAAAACAGTCATATAGAAATGACTACAATGATCACATAGCAAAGCAAATGATCATCCGAAGAAGCATTCAATGAAGCACAATAGTATAAGGATGAATGCATGTCCAATACACAAACATGATGCGATGATAACAACAAATCATAACTCAAAGCACCATAAAGCCAACAAGAAAAGTTTTCTTATTAACACAATGTCTTCTCCCCTTTGGTATATGCATCTCCCCTATGGAATATTTCTCTCCCCTACAAATGTGCATGAGAAATAGAATTTCTCCCCCTAAGAATGTGCACAAGAGTCATATAAAAATGACAAAACTCTTCGGTATACTCTCTAGAATATACTCTCCCCCTTTTTGTCAAGAATAAACAAAGGGTCAAGGAGAAATGAGGGTAAGAGATGAAGGTACGACCAACGATAATGATGCATGAGGGATGCAAGATGAATGAGAAAATGAAGCTCAAACAAAATGCTACAAAGCATAAAGTAAACAAGACATGCTAGGATGAAGAAAAAATGTATAGACCAGTGCATGACAAGGGTAGCAAACGTGTGTGTAAAAGGTGGCTATATGCAATGCATGACCAAAGCAATGAAAATGCATATGTGGGGCAAGGTGTGTTAAATACACAACCAATGAACCAAACATGTTCCTAGTGAGGAAACATGAGAAACCCCAAAGTTTGGTACTCATCGGAGTCCAAACAAGTGAGAAAATGCCTAAGAGACATTTTATCAAACACCTAGCGTGCACACTATGAACAACAATGTGAAATAATGCATGAACATCATGAAATCCACCCTTAATACATGCTCTTTTTGCCACAAGGACCAACATCCAAAGCAAAAAATCAAAAGAAACCAATCCCATACAAAAATTTGACAAAAATATAATTTCCCCAACCTTTATGATGAAAATCTCAACCAAGAGCACAAAACTCACCAAACATAATCTAAGGATCCAAATCATTGAAAAAAGTTTAAAATAACCTTAGAGATGTTAATGGAATGAAAAAAAATTCAAATTGATTAGGTTTAAATGTAAAAATATTGAAAGGGGGCTTTAAAAGAGGATGGGAGAGGTTAAAAACAGGTTTCCCACGAAAAGCCCTTTAAAAAGTTGTTTCTGGGCATTTCGCGACTAGGCGAATCGCGAAGCGAGTCGCGAAAGTCTTCTAGATGAACTCGCAACTGGGCTTTCGCAACTGGTGAGTCGCGAGATGAGTCGCGAAAAATTTCGCAACTGGCGAGTGAGTCGCAAAAAACTCCGACACCAGTTTTTCAACACAGAACATGTTTAAACAATGAAAAACAATGTAAGCACTAAACATGAACACAAAAAGTGATAAAAATCACTTCTAAAAACATATAAAATGATCAAAAATCTTTTTGGATTGATCCATATATAGAAGAGCACACACACATCACATTTAAACAAGTACAATTGAACAAATGAATAAGGCATTCATTGAACATTAGGCATGTGTGTTGTGTGTGTGTATCAAATGTGGAATAGTCCTTAGTCTAGAGTGAAACTTCAATGATCAATTCAATCAAGTCATACACAACTAGTACTAAGTCAAGTAGTCTATTTCAATTATAGAAATGAACATATATAACCTCCTACAAGAAAATAATTACATATCTTTGAATCTTTTCATTTGGCTTCTATACAATTCATATCATTTGATCTTTTTGAATCAATACATCTCATTTTAGAGATCGATGCCTGAAATTTTTGATATTTCAATTTGATGAACAAGCCTTTGGCTTTTTGGGGCATCATACATTTTCATAAAAGTCGCTTTTCCTTTTTCCTAGTCGAATACTAGTATGTGCGACGGCTTTTGCAGCTCATTGTCTCTTTTCATTTTGAGAATTACATTGGTTGAGCTCTTTAAGCAAAAACAAAAAAGAGTGGGAAGAGATATAGGCACAAGTCTACGCATGTGTCAAAACCAACATGTCTATTGACTAATCATTCATGACAAGCTTGAAGATCGATTTACAACAATCACACAAAGATGTCAAGATTTTTCCCACAAAGATATATGTGCATATAAAGAGATGCACGATGCACAAATGCATGACAATGAAGCATCTAATGCATGAAGGGTCCTACAAAGATCGAAAGAATTAGATCAAGGACCAAAAGAGCAAAAGCTCAACCATAGGAACCCTTCCTCATCCAAACGAAACGATTGTTTGGAATGAGTGTCTCATGAGAAGTGAGACGAGGGTTGGAAGAATGAGAACCGGAGATGCACATAGACAAGGAGTTAAGAGCATTAAACACTTTTTTTAACAACATGCTATTTTCACTCAAATCCGGTTTACCCTTTTTAGCATAACTTCCAAGAAGCTCAAGTTTCTCTTTTCTTTTGATTTTTTTAAAAGCATGAAACTTAGAGCATTGAGATCTTGGATGACCAAAGGCACCACAATGGTGACAAGTTGGAACAAACTTAGATCCATCCAAAGCCTTAGGTTGAGACCTAAATGGAGGTTTTAACTTAACAACCTTTCTCTTCACCTTTTGATTTCTTTTATGTGGAGGAATGTACATCGATATGTCCTTTGAGGTAGAACACACAATAGGCACAAAATCAGGTACTACAACATGATTGCAACAAATATTTTCATCCTTTTTAACATTAGGCTCAGCAATCAAACACTTGGCATGCATCTTAATAGATTCATTTTCACATTTTAGCTCATCAACAAGTTTGTTAGACAAAATGAGTTTAGCATCCAAGTCCATATTCAAACATTCAAACTCTTTCAGCTTTTCAAGAGAATTTTCAGCAAGTTTCTTATATTGTTCAACCAATTTGTTGGATTCATTAAGCTTAGCAATCAAATCATCATTTTCACAAAATAACTTGCTCAAATTCTTTTGAAACTTCTTAGCCTTTTTCTTCAAGAGTTTGTCATTTGGAGTATCAACAACACCCAATGATTCAAGTAACATGTCATCACAATCATGAGGATAAACACTCATAGAGGCATTTTCACAAACACATGGCATGCTACAATCATCAACATCCAAAACATGCATAGAGGCATACAAAGCACTATCCATGGCAAATAAACACAAGGAGTCAAGGATCACACTTAGGTATTTAAACCACAACAAGTGTACCCGCTCTGATACCAATTGAATGTTCAAATAGTATGTAAAACACCTTTAACGTTTACACCCTCAATTTACAAATTATCAATTCAAGCTTATTATCAAACAATGTATGTGCAGAATATGAAGATAAGCTAAAACAGAATTGATAAAACAATCTAAACCATAATTAATCACAGCCACAACAGTAATTAAAAGGCAATGATTAAGGGAAAAGAGATGCAAACACAAAGACAACACAGCGATATGTTATCGAAGAGGAAACCGAAGTCTTAGGCGTAAAACCTCTCCGCCGCCCTCCAAGCAGTCAATAATCCACTAAAGAATGAAGTTGGGATACATGAACAGCAAAAGACCCTCCAAACCTAATCTACCCAGTGTACCTAAACCCTCCAAGTTTCTTGCTCCAACGAGGTTACGCCGAACCTTTGTCTTCTTTAGCTTACCGGATTCCGCTATAGCCCATAGCATCAACCAATATCAATTGGTCCCTTCCTAACTGCTTCCCATGCACTAAATAGCCTTCTCACAAATATGGGTATGGTGAGAAAATGTTTTGGCTAATGTACCTCTCAAGGATGTAACAATAGAGAGGGTGAGAGCAGAGGAATTTGGAGAAACAAAGATGAAGATTGTGGATGAGTCAATCTTGTTTTTCTCTAGGGTTTCTCTCTCAAAATTCTCTTTGAAAGCTCTCTACATTTCGTGGGTACAAGGGGTATTTATACTGATGTGAGAATGGAATGCGAAGAGTCATTTTTTCAAAACAAAGCTGGTTGGCAACTTGGCCTCGCGACTTGACTGAGTTGCGAGTTCAAGCCGCGAGCTAACTGAATGGCCAGTTTGGACTTTTTGTCTTGTAGTGTTACAGCTAGCATGACGGTTCAGCTTCTCTGCATACTTCACTCGTGTGCATCTTCTAGCGGCTTGCAAGCCGTGAGCTACCCGTGAGATCCAGTCGCGAGACCCTATTTCACAGCACAGTCTTGAGCATTTTTTCACACTCTCTTACACACTACCCTTACATGATTCCCATCTAAATACAGGGTTTCTAAGTGCTGAATTACAAGCAAATTGGAACGGAATTAAGCCAACAGAATAGTTGATTAAATTCAACCTTACAATAATTTACGTGTGTATATATATATATATATATAGAGAGAGAGAGAGAGAGAGAGAGAGAGAGGTGCATATGTGTGTTGTACCTTATTGTAGCATGTAATGTTTTATATACTAATATTAGAGTGATGTTAAGAATTTTATAAATTTTATTACATGATTTTTACAAATTAACGCGTCTTTAATTACAAAAAAGTAATTTAAACATTTATTTATTATTTATTATGTTTATATACTATGTTAGCGTTATGTGGAGTATATATTGCCTATTGGTCACCCACCAGAGATATCCTTCTCCCCGAAAATTTTGAAATCAGCCCAAAAAATTAGGGTTAGAATAAATTCAGAATTGAAGGCTATTTTCAATACCATATTACATATATAGCCCTCATAACTTATTTATTTATTTATAGGACAGCCCTCATAACTTGGGTTGGTAAATTGGCTGTCATTGGCCCTACTCTTGACTCAGAAGTCAGAACAGGAACCACCTAATTTTTTGGGGTTAGTTGGACGTACCTCATGAACTGTATGAAGAGTTAAACTTGATTTAGTTAATGAAGAAATAAATCAGTAAAATAGTAGTTTTTATCTTGAATAGTACATTTTACATCACATTTCTCAGTCTAGAGATACAAAAAATTCATAATTTTTTTTCTATAATTGTCAAGATAACAAATTATTATTGATACGTATAAACATGACAACAGTAGTAAGGACAATAAAAAATTATAAAAAAAAAAAAAAAAAAAAAAAAAAAAAAACTTGTTAACTAAACTGTTTTACCAGCCACTACAAAAAAAGTGCTTTGGAGCTGCGTTTTGGAGCTGCGTTTTTAAAAAACGCAGCTTCAGGGTAGTGTTTGAGCTGCGTTTTATGAAATCGCAGCTCCAGTACTAGAAGTATAGTTGCGTTTACTAAACGCGGCTATAGACCGACTCTGAAGCTGCGTTTTG
>JARYZH020000703.1:0-81259 GCA_030021035.2 Notholithocarpus densiflorus
GCAGACTCACCAAAGTCATCCAAAATAGTTATAGTTGGTCCTGTCAACAAATTCTGGGAGACAAATATGTTACGACTATTAGATATTCAATGCAAAATTCACCATAAAGTACAGTATTAGCTGAATGTGTGTCCTTTGAAATTTGAAGAAGATTTCACCAGCGTGACTAAACAAAACCTAGTACCAACTAAGGAAAGAGTTTTTCAATCAATACTAGTCATTCAGCATAAAACAAATCAAAGCAAGAAAGAATGGCCAAATTTGCTGCAAAGCAATCATATATCATCTAAGTGTTAGTGCTTGCTTCTAGAATAACAATTACTTTGACGGATTTCATGCGCTGCATAAACATAACAAAATGGAACATAAACAAAGTATGATTAAAGATACTGAAAAACCAGGAAATAGAAAAAAAAAAAAAAAAAACTATACCTTTCATACTTATGTTGGTTATCAATTGTTTCTCCAAAAAAAAAAATGTTGGTTATCAATTCTCATAACAAAGCAATATGCTAAGGAAAAATTATCTTTCTAATATGTCATTTTTTGGTATAGTGAAATCCCAGACATCCTCATATTTCGCATTAAAGTCCCATATGCTCATGGTATTGTAGTCTGCTATCAACTTGTCACGAGCTTTTCTCTCCATATTGTATATTTGAGGTTCAAAGTTGTGAGGCTTATCAGGCTTATCCATCTCAATTATGGTAAATACAGTTGTAAAAATACCAGCTCCGATGAACAAGTACACCATCTGAAAGACAAGCAATGAGAGAATGATCTATGAAATCATGACAAACTAAGACCATTTTGGTCTTTTCAAAGTACAATAACAGTGGATCTAAGGATCTCAAATTTTATATATGTTAAATCTGGGTTTGTTTTACCGGAACTTGAAAGAACATCCCAGCAGCAATTGCTGGGAGGAAGAGCCATGAAATAAACCCTGCCAAGAAATCAACCCAGAATATCTTTAGTATCATGAATTTAAGTTGGTAAGTTGTCGATGATCATTGGTACTCATTTTTACCCTGAAAACCTGTAGGAGTTCCTACAGCTTCAATATCATCTGCTATTGCTCCCCAAAAAGTTCCTGAGTGGAAGATTCCAGTAAAAGTTAATAAGCTAAGTGCCCCCCACAATCAAAAATACAAAAATTTTATTCATAAGAAACAAAAATGAGCTATTTTCACTAACAAACTGGCCAAATTCTCCTTTTTAAAAATAAGTCCTACAACTTAGTATGATAGATCAATGGTTTGGCTACAGTAACACTGATATGAATATTCATTTGGGACCAATATTGTGAAATGCAGTTGGAACTGTAGTTTGGGTTCAAGTCTCCTAAGGAGCTTGAACACTTTCTTCATCTACTACCCCACTCCCCCAATTACAGATAAAGTTATATTATTTCCATTTTGAAAGAGCTTCATCAACAACAAAAGACAGTTCAACACAATGTTCTGATAGTATACACATGAAAGACATTAGTTGATGTACTACTTTGTAAGAATTAAAAAGAGGGCGACTCCACATTCATAATATTTGTAAGAATGCATTGTTAATGTACTACTTTTATATTCTAAACAAAAGTACAAGCATTAGTTGATTGAGAAATGCTATGTGCCTATGTTTACAATATTTTCAAAACAAATTCTAAGTGATAGATTGTTATTAACTGTTACTTGTGGGCAAAAAAATAATTTTAGTAGTAGATTCAAATTAGAATCAATAACAACTTACTACTTCGGATTTGTTGTAAGAGTGTTGTGGACTTAGAAACTTCTCTTGGTTGATTAGTGTACATAGTCGCGCGCAAATAAGTGCATGAAAGACATAGTTAATACAAGTCATCCACAAACAATACACTTTACTTACATTCTTCAAACTATTTTGAACCAGCTTTCCTTTTTTATTTTTTTCCTCTAAGGCCAAAATTGGACAGGAATTTATCAGATGCTTAGCACATTAAATATATCATCAATACAAGTGTTTTTAAACCTTAACAAACACCACCCCACATCGTGACCCAATTCCCAATAACCCCAAAAACACCTTATATCAATGAAAATTGGAGGTTTTAATTCCACACCCACATGAAATTAGCTCTTCAAGAACTTTCTAACATAAAAATTGTAATGACCCAAAAGACCCAATCGCATATTCAACATTGAAATTTCAGCTCCTACAAACAAATAAACCAAAGACATACCTTTTATTTCTTCGGCTTCGTTGTACGTGTGGTGCCCATCATATATCCCATACTCAAAATCCTCCTATAAAATCCACAAAAAAAAAAAAAAAACAAAAAAAAATCAGAAAGAATCACACACACACAGACAGAAAGATAAAGAGAGAGGTGGTTGAAGGAGATGGTACAGGGTCAACGCCGTTGGTGCGCCAACGGTCAACTGGGTCTTCGTTAAGATCGGGCTCAATCGCAGATAGTCCAGCGTTTCTCTTGGTGGGGCTGCGACTCTTGCCCGAGTTTCTTCCGTACAATTTGGTGGGTGTGGAAGCTATGGCTTTGAGTTTCATCAAAACCTTAGCTCTGGTTTGTGAAGGATTGGAGCTGAGTTTTGGGACCGAATTGTCATGGAGAACTGAGAGTGAGAGTGAGAGTGAGAGTGAGTTACACACCGCCATTTCTTCTGTTCTGTACTTTTTGTGTTATCGATTGTTGTTCGGGCTTAAATGCCCACCTTTGTTTTCGCAACGGTAGGATAATGTCTTATTCCGCGCGGTGTCTTTAGGTTGGGAGACTGGCTAGTAATATAGTCACACGTTTTGCAAATAAGTATTTTTGTTTTATTTTGTTCACGTGGCAATCTGTGGTTGGTCTTTTTTTATTTGAGTGTCACGGTTTAGGATGAAGGAATGAGAGTACTTGACTCCTTATCCGCTCTGGAGACCAATGGTGGTTATGAAAAGTTGAATAACGCGGTGATTTTTCACAACTTTTGGTCCTAACTGTAATGTCGCATAGTGTAATTGGTAAAAAAAAAAAAGGGTTTATGTATAAGCCATAGCACTCACAATTTATCAAATCAGAACTGTGGCAAAATAGTTGTGAGATAATTTGTGACCCTAGAACTACTCACGGTGGTTATGGTACTTTGCTCCATAAAAGTCTTAATTTTTTTTTTGGGAAAAGGTAATTATTTTTTGAACAAAACTTATGTACAACCTTTAGATGCTATTCTTTATATTCATCTTTTAAAATTTTATCATGTGACTATTTAATTAAAAAATACACTTTCATCTCATGAGAAAAATATTCACATGACAGAATTTTAAGAGAAAAATTTAAGGAATAACACTTAAATATTGCACTTAAGTCTTGCCCTTATTTTTTTAGTCTAAAATTGTTTCTTGCCTTGGCATTTTACATTTTCACGTGAGCTTTCATATTATTTTCTGTTTTCAATCCTCAAAAAGAAAAAGAAAAAAAATTCATACTGGATTTCCTTTCCATTTCTATTATTAAGAGCTCTTTATATTTATATTTAACTATTTAATGATATATTACCTATAAAATATTGTTGAATATATGAATTTCATTGTTACTTTTTATGGTTGCAATATGTGCAATGCTGTCATTTCTAATTTCTTTAATAGTTTCAAGTTGTATTAAATTCTTTTGAATGCTGTAATTTTATTTTTGTTGTTAGAGGTGGAAAAGATTTATTTCCAAACTAATTTGGATTTGGAGAAGGGTTAGTAGAGAAATTCTTCAAACTTCTTCTATATTTTTTAATTGGATGTGAATTTTGAAAATTTAATTATTGGATTTGCATGTTCTTTATGATCTTAACATATACATCAAATTTTGTTCAAATTGAATGTTATTTATTGTTCAATCAACAAACTTTTTTTTTTATGCATAATTTTAGACCACAAAAATTTGAAATTTAAATATTTAGTTGAAAACATAGATATTAATCTTTGATATTCTTGAAATTTTGTAAACGTAGATGATATAATAAAAACATACAATTTAACGGTTAGATTTTTCAAATTCACATTTAATAAAAAGATATAGAAAAAAATTGAAGGATTTTTCTCTAAACTAATTTGAAGAAAAACCTTTTTCCCTAAAGGTGGCAACATGTTAGATCACAACATTGCCCTTTGGACTTCCTCTTGAAATTAGGATGATCCCCTTCTTATCTTCTCTTTTTTCACTTGCCTTTTCTTCCTCGAATATATATATTTCACTATTGCAAGGGGGTAAAGAATATTTTGAACTATAGTACAGGACAATATTTTGAACTATTTTGTTAAAAATGCTATTAATAAAGCTAAAATTTAATTGAAATAGTACAGTAAGATCTATAAATAGTATCAAAAAGTGCAATGAAACTTATAAATAATATAAAAATAAGTTAAATAGCAAAAGAAGCCGCCCAATATAAGCTTATCCAAACCAACCTAAATAGATATAAATATATATATTTTTTTAATATGAGAAAATGTAAAAAATTCAAGTTTTTGATCCGAACCCGCCCAACCCGAACAGTTTGGCCGGCGGCCTAGAATAGAATAAAGATGTCATCATGTGTGGACCTTCGAATGGGCAGGGTAGTGGACAATAAGACATCACCACCTCGCATTGGTGCGCGAAGTACTTCAATTGCCACTTGCGTCGCTCTCGACCTCTTGACTTTGAGAACCACTTCCACTTCCACTTCCACCTCTCTCTCAAGGTTTTGTTCTCCCTTCTCTTCTCTTCTCTTCTCTTCTCCTCTCCTCTCCTATCTGCATTTGTGTTTTTAACTACATGCTTTTTGTTGATTATCACTATCTATTATGTTTTACTCTCTCTTGACTGAAATCAATTCTTTGCTTTGTTTTGGAGGAGTCTTGTACTCACATCACATGTTGTGTTCAATGATTGAACTAGCTTGTGAATTGTCTCTTGGTTTTTTTTTTTGTTTGGTTATGGATTAGTGGATTGGCTTTAGCATAGCTGGGATTGTTGGGGCTTGGGTAATTATAGTAACAGGTCTAATGTTAAAGCCTGTAAAAGTGTATTGTTGTCGTCGCCGTCATTAAACAGTCTAAGAAACCCCACTAATCAGGATTAGTAATAATAACGCTAAAATACAAAACTCACACCTATAAATTTCACCAAAATTCATTTTAGTACCCTAATATTCAAATTTATTCAATTAACGCCTCTCCGTCAAATTTAGTTTTTTTTTTTTTTTTTTTTTTTAAAGTTTTGGAAAATATTTTTCAATTATTAATTGGATTTTTTTAATTTAAAAAATTTGAAGAAATTGTTTTTTGGATAATTAACCACAACATTTAACAAAAATTAATGGAGAGACCTTAATTGAATAAACTTGAAACTTAGAGGACTGAAATGAACGAAAGCAAAGTTAAATGATTGAAATGAATTTTGGTAAAACATAGAGGGTGTATTTTGCATTTTAGCCTAAAAATAAATTTTAATGGGTAGAATCGTTGAATCAAACTTGGTTCATATAAAGTGTTGAAATGTATATACACTGCAGCCGGCTGCACGGTACTCATTTGCCAGTGCTGATATAGGTTTGGTTTTGAAATCCAATGGTGTAAGCTCCTAAAGAATTTGGGGTGATCAAAACACTACTGTGTCTTTGTGGCACTACCCCTTGCCCTTGGAACTTGTAGGTTTATAATTTTCTGTTGACTTAAAGAACCTTACCATGTTCTTATAGTTTCTCTCACCTTTGTTGTTATTCTTGTTGCTCTTATCCTGTTTATTGATTTTCTTTGCCATTCAATGTTTAGCAAAATATTTTCAGCACTTTAGCCATGGGGGATTCTAAAGCTGCCCCAATAAAGGAAATGCCACTGGGATTAGATACAACCACCGAGGAAGAATATGCTTCGCAGTCTAAGTTACTTCAAGAGTTCACTAGTATTCCCAGCATTGACAAGGCTTGGACTTTTAAGTCTGATGATGGTATGACTGCACATATTTATCGTTTCATTTCCCCCCCTTCTTTAATGTCTGCTCCTTTTACTTATATGCATATTAAAAAAAAAATGTCTGCTCCTTTCTGCTAAACAGGCAACAGGAGTTTCTGAAAATAATCTCTTTATGAAAAACTTTTGCTGCAGGGATTGGTTCTCAAGCAATGTTTTCAATTAGCCAACCAAATATTTTGGCGAACAAGAGGAGGAAATCTATTCTATCTGCTCATTCAAGGAAAAAAACAGTTCTGTAAACTTTCGTTGGTCCCCATTTCCTGTTGAGATGACAGGAGTGTCTACAGTTGTTCCATCACCATCAGGTTCAAAGCTTTTTGTGGTTCGCAATCCAGAAAACGAGCCTCCATCTCAGTTTGAAATTTGGGGTCCATCTCAGTTGGAAAAGGAGTTCCACATTCCCCAATCTGTTCATGGCTCAGTATATGCTGATGGATGGTAACTAATAGTATGAGTCTAGTTTTGTAGGGATGACTTTATTTAGCATTTGATGTTAACCTGGTTTATTATTGACTTTTTGTGTATCACCTTAGTAGTAGAAGTTGTTTAATTGTAAGTATTAATACTGCTCGTAGATGTACTAGTAGCAGCAGCAGTTGTACTGGTGGTGATGGTTGTAATTGTTGTAGTTCCTATATAGTTATAGTTATTCTATATCATCCTCATGGACATAGGCTCTTAATGGTATAGGTTTGAGGGAATTTCCTGGAATTCTGATGAAACTCTCATTGCTTATGTTGCTGAGGAACCATCTCCCTCCAAGCCCACATTTAATGATCTTGGCTACAAGAAAGGTGGTTCCACCGATAACGATAAGGACTGCAGTAGCTGGAAAGGACAAGGGGATTGGGAGGAGGACTGGGGGGAAACCTATGCAGGAAAAAGGCAGCCTGCACTTTTTGTCATCAATATCAACAGGTTGGTGTCATTTCTTAAAAAAATTAATCAATGCTGTGGTAAGTTTATTGGCGCTTTACTATAGATAGAAGAACCTTAATTTGAACTTACCTGTGTTGTACAGTGGAGAGGTACAGGCTGTAAAAGGAATTAAAATGTCTTTGAGTGTTGGCCAAGTTGTGTGGGCTCCATCAACTAAAGACGTGCATCAATATTTGGTTTTTGTTGGGTGGTCAGCAGATACGAGAAAGCTTGGTATAAAGTACTGCTATAACAGGCCTTGTGCGTTATATGCAGTTAGAGCACCACTTTATAAGTCAGAAGCCAGTGAACTTGAACTCAAGTGAGTTACTCTCTTTTGTAAAATGATCTTTTTTATAACTTTTTTTTTTTTCATGTGAATTGTTTCATACTTGAGATCTATTATTCTAAAAGTACATGTATAAAAATACTTATGAATTTCTTGTGCTGTCCCAGAGATAGCTCAACTGAAGATGTGCCCGTGTTTAATCTTACTCAACAAATAAACAGTGCCTTCTTTCCAACGTTCAGGTATGCTACTAACATCGCATACTTGGTTTTATCACCGGGGGTGTATAAACTTTTTTTCTTTACCCAATCTAGTTTCTAATAACTCATGTGGAGTGCTTTTCTGAGTTTGGAGAAACTGTTAAACATACCTGTTGGGTGTCCAAGATTTTTTTTGGGCAAGATGAGCTCCTCCTGAAGTGCTGGCCTACAGTCAGGCCTGATAGTTTATTTCCAAATATGTCATGTCCTTCTTTCATTGTCAAAGTTAAAATCAATATAGAACAGCAGTTTGGTGTACAGTTCACTGCTATTGCATTTAAGTTCTTCTCCTCCTTAATGGTTTAAAGTAGTTTTCAAGTCATCGTTTTGACCATTTTTTAATGGTTGAGAATGAGATTGACATTGTAATCTTTCTTTCTTGGTGACAGTTTTCTTTTGTTCTTGTTTCCATTATAAAGTGCTTGTAAATTTCCACCTCATATGATTCTACTATGTGTAGAGTACAGATTTCTTATTATTAGTAAGATTGCTGTTTGTGGGGTTCAAGTAGCCCAGTGGTATTGGTTCCCTCTGTGGTTCAAAACCAACCTCTCCCCTCTGCCACTATTTACTTATCAGGAAAAAGAAGAAGAAGAAGAAGAAGAAGTAAGATTGTTGTTTGCTGAATACTAATGTGAATTGCCTTGCCTTGTATACTTTTAAACCATTTGTGCCTCTAACTGGAAAAGCATGCCTTGATCGCTTAATGATCAATGTTTTCCCAATATCCTTTATAATAACCATGTTTCTACTAAACATGCTATGACGAATAGCTTCAGAGCCTGATGATTGTATGTGAATTATCTTTCTTTCTCCAGCCCAGGTGGAAAGTACCTTGTGTTTTTAAGTGCAAGAAGCTCTGTGGATTCTGGAGCCCATTCTGCAACAGATTCACTTCACAGAATTGATTGGTCAACTGATGTGATGCTGTGGCCTTCTGCCAAAATTGTTGATGTAGTGAGTGCTTACATCCCTTGTTAAGGAACTTGCATCTCAAGGATGCAAACTTCTGTATTCTCAAGCTCTGGAATTATATAACTCAAATTATGGTTTTTCTTTGAGCTCTGCTGCTTTTGACTGGATGGTCTATAGCTGCCCCATGTTATATATAGACTAGAAACATTCTATTCTATATGACACCTTGACATTTTACATTGCCATCATGTGCTTCGAGTGCTAAATGGAAATGTGTAGTGAGACTGAGGTAAATTATATGATTATTCCAAATTAGCTGAATTATATGGTAGATTCAGCTAAGAGCCGAGGACTGAGGCGATATTTGAAAACTTAACTGGATTGGTTTTGAAAGTCCCCAATTTGGAATATGCCTGCAACTTTTCTGGCCCATATTATTTAGAATGAAATTATAGAATTAGGACTGTATGTGTTCCTTTTCCCATAAATTTCATGTAGCTGAACTAAACTATTTCATCAATATAATCATTGAAGATCCCTGTTGTGATGAGTGCTGAGGATGGTTGCTTCCCGGGGCTTTACTGTTCAAGTTTCCTTAGCAATCCTTGGCTTTCTGATGGATGCACTATGATCATATCTTCTTTCTGGAGAAGCAGTCAAGTAATACTTTCTGTGAATGTGTTGAGGTAAATGTAATCGCTGGCAGCTGGCTACATATTTCTTTTTTACTTCTTTTCTCCTTCTCATGTAGGCAGACCTTTACAATGTCATATGTAAAATTAACTCATGATATCATCTGTCAAATTACAGTGGGGAAGTATTATGTATCAGCCCTGCTGACTCAAATTTTTCATGGAATGTCCTTACATTGGATGGGGATAATATTGTTGCTGGTAACATCTAATCTAATGCTGATCTTGACCTATATCCTGGCCTGTAACAGTTTAGAAAATTGGCTTAAAATTTTAATGTTTTGTTTTACTGTTTGAAGTGTCTAGCAGTCCAGTTAATGTTCCTCAAATCAAGTATGGTTGTATTGTTGAGAAAACAACTAAAGCTGCTGCTTGGAGTTGGTTAGATGTATCAAGCTCCATATTCAAATGCTCTGAGAAGGTGTAATTAATATTCTTTTGTTCGTATTAGATGAACCATTTTTGCATATAGAGATTGTCTTGCTAATGATTCTCTTATTGCTTCAGGTTAGATCTTTGCTCTCTTCTCTTCAGTTCAGTATAATGAAGATACCAGTCAAAAATGATTCTGATAGCTTGACAAAAGGTATGGAAAGCCAATTTGATTTCTTTCTTAAACTTGGTCATCCACATTGAATATGGATGTTTCCAATATCAATCAAACTCATCTCTTCAGCTTAATTGCTATTATTGGGCAATGTTATGGTGGTCTAATGCTTGCAATTTAATTGAGGTTATTATATAATATTTCTTGTTTTCATTAGAGTTCAACGTGCTTTGGGTGACAAGAATGATAGCCACAATATAAGTTCATGAGTTTTGAAACAGACCTCTTTCAAACCCCACTCCCATAACATCTTAAGTTAGTCCATATTTAGATTTTCATTGGTTTTTTATCAATGTAAGTGGAAATTTTTTGTAATAAAGGCTAGGATGGAGTTATTTCTCCATTAGTTGCTCCTTGAAGGTAAGTCAACTATTGCAAGCTATTTTAGTAATTAATGGAACTGGTAAAAGTATCAATTTGTCGTTGATTACATACTTGTGATTTCATTTTAGATAAAAATCTTGGGCACTTCACAAGACTCACGTTTTTATGGATTAATGGAAGGTTTAGTTCTGGAAAAAAGCGAAAAAATAAAGAGCTAGCTTCTTTTAAGCCAACATTTTGGCAAGTATATATCCAAATGAATATGATTAAGAAGTAATTATAGCTGATGCAACGTGCATCTATGCATGATATTATCATTAGAATATATTAAATAGGAGGAACCAATGAGCTCTAGCTCAAATGGGCTTCGTCCTTCCATAATAATGGGATGAAGGGTGAGGTTGTAGGTTTGAGACCCAATAGTTGCATAACTTACCACTCAAAAAATTATATTCAATAAAAGGAATATGATAATGCAGTAATTCTAGTTGATGTAACTTGCATATAAACTAAAGATTATTACCACATGGCATTTTCCAAAAGAAGTGAATGATAAACTTTGCAACATTCATGAACCATATTTAAGGAAACAGTACTTGTTGATGGAAACAATTTGAGATTGCATTGATCTTTGTTAGCAAGTTTGGATTCTTTTCTTTCTAAATAGAATTGATCATGTATATTAGAAGGCCTGGGTTTTTTTTTTTTTTTTTTAAGTAAAGAAAATTTTATTCAAAGACATAAGAATGAGTCATCCAAGTATACAGCAGGGGACCAAAACAATCAAATACATAACTTACAAGCATCCATCAAATCATAGACCCAAAAAATAGAATGACTTCCTATGATAGACATCCAATCCGATAGAGTTTTAAAGAAGAAAGGCGTAAATGCACTTTTAGTCCCTACATTTTAACTTTTTTCCATTTTAGTCCCTACATTTTATTTTTACCACTTTTAGTCCCTAAACCAATTAACGCGGGACATTTAAGTTCTTGAAGCACTGTGCCGTCACCAAACTAACAGGAAAACGAGACGTGGCTGACGTGGGCATTAAAATATTATTAAAAAAATTATTTGGCATTTTTTAAATGCCAAAATTAAAAAAAAAAAAAAAAAAATTACTTACTCAATTTTCTTTTCTTTATTTGTGTTCTTCCCGTGTTCTTCCCTATTCCAGCAAAAAACAAACCCTAAACCCATATCCTAACCAAACCCCAAACCCATATCCCCAGTAAAGCAAACCTTAGCCTTCAACAATCACTGTACAATCTCTCTCTCTCTCTTTCGGCATCCATCAAGCCATATCCCACCCACGCCGTCCATCAAGCCACCAGATCAAACAACTGAGACCCAAAATCCATAAACCAAAAACTGTACAATCTCTCTCTCTTTGTTTCGGCGTGATGAGGAGCCAAAGCCAACAACAATCACTGTCACTCAAACGCCATAGCCAATCCTTCGACTCAATCTCCGTCGTTCTGACCAATGTCCATGTGCGATGAGAAGCTCGTGGGATGCTATTGCTGCACAAGGTGGCGACGATCCGAGGCTAGGTCCATGCTGGTCGAGCTTGAGACGAGGAGATCCGAGTCAGGTGGGGCAGGATCGGGATTGGGATCGATTGGATCTGGTTTTCTTTGGGGTTGTTGGCCACAAATCAAGCTCTGTTGTGGATCTGGGTTTAGGATGGTATTGGACGGTTGGGGTATTAGTGGATTTGGGTTTGTAGCCAAGGATTTTGGGATTAGTTTGAATCTTTGAATTTGGGGCTTTTGTTTGAAATATCTGGATTTAGTTTGAAACTGGGTATGGTGGATCTGCATCTGGGTTTTCTTTTAGGCGTGGATGATGATGGACGGCTGGGATATGTTGCGGTGATGTTCATGCTCTTTGATTTGGTGATGTTCATGTTTTTTTTTTTTTTCCTGTAGGTTTGATGTTCATGTTCTTTGATGTTCATGTTCTTTTATTCTAGGTATCCTCTTTGATTCTGGGTTTGCTCTTTGATTCTAGGTTTGATGTCGTTGTTGGGTTTGATCTTCATGTTCTTTGATTCGGTGGTGGTGATTTGGGATTTTTTTTTTCCAGTGGGTTTTTTTTTTGTGTTTGTTTGCCAAGAAAATCTATGGGTTTGAAGGCTAAGGTTTGCTTTACTGGGGACATGGGTTTGGGGTTTGGTTAGAATCTGGGTTTGGGATTTGTTTTTTGCTGGAATAGGGAAGAACACGGGAAGAACACATATAAAGAAAAGAAAATTGAGTAATTAATTTTTTTTTTTAATTTTGGCATTTAAAAAATGCCAAATAATTTTTTTAATAATATTTTAATGCCCACGTCAGCCATGTCTAGTTTTCCCGTTAGTTTGGTGACGGAATAGTGCTTCAAGCACTTAAATGTCCCGCGTTAATTGGTTTAGGGACTAAAAGTGGTAAAAATAAAATGGAGGGACTAAAATGAAAAAAAGTCAAAATGTAGGGACTAAAAATACATTTACGCCAAGAAGAAAAGTTTTGAATCGGCTATAGTCCTTTCAGAATCTTCAAATTACCGGTTGTTTTCCTTCCGTCAAATGCACCACATCAAACAATGAGGGACATCCATCCAAATAACACCATTAGAGATGTACTAAAGGGGCAAGATTCAAGAACTTAGATTACAAAAATCAATTAAAACAGGAAGGGAAAAACATGAATATGTTGGCAAAACTAAATGCCATTCAAGGAGGGTAAAAAAGAAAGCAGATTTGATATGAAGAATAGACCGTTCACAGCCTTCAAAATATCTAGCATTTCGTTCTCTTCAAATACACCACATCAAACAGTGGGACATAGCCCAATGAATGCTAAACAAGAAAAAGACCATAGTCCACAACTCATAAGCTATAGGGCAGTGAAGAAGAAGATGGTCAACACCTCTTACACATATAGCACCAATCAAGAACTACAATATGCTGCTTTCAAAGATTATTTGTAGTAAGAATCTTACCTAAGGAGGACCAAGAAAAGAAAGCTACTCTAGGGAGGAACTTCTGATTGCCATACCATTTTCCAAGGAAAAGATATGACGGTGGTAGGGAAAAAAGAAAGATAATAACCTTGCACCTCAAAGCCTCTCCTCATAGCCGGCTGCCAGCAAACTTTGTCAGACCCAATACCCCGCATCTTCATGGAATAGACCAAGTCCATAAACAGAGTCAAGGATTCTAATTCCCAATCGTGCATTGGACGACAAAACTGTATATCCCAATATAGCCTCCCTTCAGAGAACTACATGACCTTTGAAATGGAAGACTCCCGAGCCCGACTAATGCGACATAATTCTGGAAAGGCCTCCTTAAGAGAACAATCCTGACACCACACATCCTCCCAAAACTTCACTCTAGTATCATCACCCACATCATACCAAAGGGATTTAGAAAAATTCAACCAATCACTTCGAATGAATTTCCACAAACTAACACCATACACCCCTATCACAGGTTTCGTGTGCCAACCACCCAATTCATTCCCATATTTCGCCTCTATAACCCTCCTCCAAAGGGCATCTATCTCCATTCCATATCTCCACAACCATTGCTTAACAAAGCAGAATTAAACCTCCTCAAACACAGAATACCTAACTCAGCATGCTACACCAGCTTACAAAGCTTAGACCATTTCACTAGAGGTCTTTTTAGGTCATCAACAATACCACTTCAAAGGAAATCTCTATGTAATTTCTCCATACGTTTAGCCAACTTCACTGGAATAGGTAGAGGAAAGAGAAAATAAGTAGGCAGCAAATTGGAGAGTACTTTTAATTAGAGTTAGCTTACCCCCCCCCAAGATAAATACAACCTCTTCCATCTGGTTAATTTCCGCTCCATCTTCTCCAAAATAGGATTCCAAATCATGTTCTCTTTAAAAGTGGCACCCAATGGAAGACCCAAATATTCCAAAGGAAGTGAAGATTGCCTACAACCCAACATTTCCTCTAATTCCTGCATATTTTGCACATCCCCAATTGGAACCAATTTTGACTTTCCCAAATTAATTTTTAAACCTGACACCTCTTCAAATTTGGAGAGTATCCCATGCAATACTGCAATTTGACTGGTATCTATATCACAAAAAATAAGAGTGTCATCCTCAAACAAGAGATGAGACACAATTATCAAAGAACCAGCCGAATCACCAATTGAGAAACCCGAGAACTATCCCGTTGTGGCAGCCACATCCAACATATGACTCAAAGCCTCCATGACAATATCAAAAAGTAACGGGGATAAAGGATCCCCTTGACGAACTCTCCTAGAGCTATAGAGAATTTCACAATTAAGACTCAAAACATAATGATATGCTTAACCGAGACAACCGTTTGATTTAGCTGGGTATTGTACCAAAACCTTTGATGGGGTTTTTTACTTTAATAAAAATAAAATAAAATAAAGGGAAATATATTTTGTAGTTCTCCTGCCCTTTACTAGGAATTGTATGATATTGTATTCATAATATTCTTGTGTTAAAGAGCATTGATTTTTATAGCCTCTGCGATTTTAATTCATTTCAGGTGCTAGCAAACCTTTTGAAGCTATATTTGTATCTTCAAACTCTAAGAAAAGTGACACTTGCGATCCTTTAATCGTATTCCTTCATGGAGGCCCGCATACTGTCTCGTTGTCAAGCTTTTCAAAGTCATTGGCATTTCTCTCTTCAATTGGATTCAATCTATTGATTGTCAACTATAGGTACACTATTATTATGAGTATTATAAGAGTTTTTTTTTTTTTTTAATTTTTTAATTTTTAATTTTTATAAATAATTTAAATCAGCATCAGATTATTTATGCTCAAATGATCAATATATGTTGTGTTCAACCATCATATTCCATGATGATCGACCAGAATCTGGTTGATTATGGGGGCTCTTTTCCTCTCTCATCACCCTCCCCCCCCCCCCCATAAAAAAAACCCACCAAAGACAGAGCCTTTTCTTTTCCAAGATGAAGGTCCCTCACTGTTGAGGTGCAGCTGCTTGATAAGATAATAGTGGAACCGATTCTGATACCTAAGTGAAGGGAAGGGATTCTCACAATTTAAGAATTTGGTGCAAAATGTCATACAAAAACGATTATTTTAACCTTAAAGGGGACCATCATTTTGATGCTCAGTAAAAAATTGGTTAAATTACTGAGTTGGTCCTTCAACTATTAGGTAAAATTCAATTTGGTTGCTCAACTACTAATTGTGTCATTTTAGTCCCTCAACTGTTAATTGTGTGAATTTTGTTTTTTGACTTTCAAAATCACATCAATTTCATCCTTGGATCTCCTCTGTGTTTATATTTTAACAGAATTAATTGTTGTAGCAAATAAAATATACATTAAAAGATTATTATAGAAAGTTAAAATTTTGAAATCAAGTCAATTTTATTTATTAAATATGTTAAAATTTAAACAGTGAGAAGACAGATGGATGAAATTGACTTGATTTTGAAAGTTTAGTGACTAAATTGACACAATTAATAGTTGAGGGATTAAATTGAACTTCACTTAATAGTTGGAGGACCAAAATAGTAATTTTACCTAAAACATTTCAATGCCTTTCAAGCTGATATGGATCTTTTAGCTGCAGAGGATTAAAGTCTATAACTATGATTTTATTGGAGTCATAAATAAGAATAAAAATGATATAAAAGCAATGATTTTTGTACTTGAGTTAAACTTGTCAACAAGATTCCTTTAATTGATCACTGTGTACTTCATTCACCTTTTGTCTCTAATATTTCATGAAAAATGAATTTAACCCTTTCTTGGAGACCTCTCATTGACTTTTCCTTTAGGCTCCGCTTGGGAGGAGGGAATGGAATGGAATGGAATGGAATAAAAAGAATAATTTTAGAATATTCTTCCCTTCTCTTGTTTGGGAGTTTTAATGGAGGGAATGGAAAGTCCATTCCCTTGTTTGGGAGTTTAAGTGAGAGGGAATGGAATGGGTAGGAGGGAACACTCATTCCTCTCTATTCCCTTAAAACCTCAAATTTTCATTCCCTCTGAAATTGGGAGGAATGGGAGGGAATGGAATTAGATTTAATGATTTTTTTACTAAAACTCCCAAAATACCCCTATATATTCAACCATTTATTTTAAATTAGGGGTCTAATAGTAATATTGTCATAGAATGATTCCATTCCATTCTCTCCATGTTGCTCCCAAACAGGATTACTTACATTCCATTCATTTTCATTCCTTTCCATTCCTTTATTTTATAAAACATCCAATCAAGGTTACTTAATTCCATTCCATTCCATTCTTTTCCATTCATTTCCCTTACTTAAATACATTCTATTCCATTCCATTCCATTCCTTTCCATTCCCTTATGACCATCTCATTCCATTCCATTCCATTCCCTTATGAACTCCCAAGCGGAGCCTAAGGTGTAAACCTAAATTGCTTTTGGAACCCAGTTATTTGGCTATCAGCCTTCAAGGAGAGAGAGGTATAGGTTGATTCACTGTGAATCAAAAGGTTCAGCTGATTTGACTGTAAATAATATTCTTAAGAAATTTGGAGTGATTTCTATAGCGTTTGCAAGCAACATTTGAAAAAAGGTCTTTGTTTGTAAAAGTTGAGATTAAAAACTATAGTTTCTTTGGCCTCCTTAGGATTCTGTCTTATTTATAAAAGTTGAGATTAAAAACTATAGTTTCTTTGGCCTGCTTAGAATTCTATCGTATGTCCAAGATATTGATTTAAGACGCCTTTTTGTTATATTGATTAAATTTCTTTTACCTCCTATTGAGAAATGAAAAAATGTCTGTTCAGTGTTATTTGCTTTCCATTAATCGTGGTTTAAGACTTAAATGGAAGTGGTATGCTGATTGCTTTTTGCATGCTACTTTTTATTACGGAATCTTTAATATTGATTTGGGTCCTTTAGGATTTTAAGGATCTTTTGCTTGAAAAGCCTCTTTTGAATACCAATATTACATCACCAAATAGCTGATTATCTTTCTAGCTTCTTCTAACATGGTAACTTAGCTCAGAGGTTCACTAGGTTTTGGTGAAGAAGCATTACAATCTCTTCCAGGGAAAGTTGGAGAACAGGTGCTTATTATCTATCTAGTTTGGTTACAAATGCCATGGTAGTTTTTTTTTTCCTTAATTTTTAAAAATAGTTGCTGAATTCTTGCTCTGCGAGACTAGTTGGGCATCTCATATAAACCCTATTTTTAAATCTATATTATGCACAGGACGTAAATGATGTACTCACAGCTATAGACCACGTCATCAAAAAGGGACTAGCCAGTCCATCAAAAATTACAGTGCTTGGTGGTTCCCATGGTGGCTTTCTGACAACCCACTTGATTGGCCAGGTGCTTTAATTATGAAATTTGTATATTTTTATTGTCAGCCCCCTCTTTTTATTTTTTGGTAATTTAGTTTATCTCTCGATCTTTCCTCCTGCATCTCTTGTGCCTTCCAATTTTTATTTGATTTGAGTCTAGCATTTGATTGTTAAGATATCTACTACCAGCTAGTGGTTTTCCATAAAGAGATCTCTTCCATTACGGATTAAATAGTTGAGAGATTAATGCAAGTTAAACTTAATAAGTGGGCTGCTTGTCATACATGGACTGCTGGTCTTGTGCTTCCCGTTTTTATCATTTCTCTTTCTGTTTAACTTATGGTTCATGGCTGCATGCAAATACTTGGTAAACTGGATGTTATGATTAAGGATACACATTCATATTTGAATTCTCAAGTGAACAAGGGCTCACTTAAAAATTGGATCATATTTCTTTTCTAATGCTGCAGGCACCGGATAGGTTTGTTGCTGCTGCTGTGAGGAATCCTGCTTGTAACCTTGCATTGATGGTTGGTACAACAGATATCCCTGATTGGTGCTATGTGGAGGCCTGTGGAAGCAAAGGGAAAGATATCTTTTCGGAAGCACCTTCAGCTGATTACCTAACTCTCTTTCACAGCAAGTCTCCTATTTCACACCTCTCAAAGGTATGCTTAAAGGAGGCTTGATTTAATAAATATATTCAGAAATTTATTTACTGCTTTTAAAAAGCACATCAGAATGTAAAGAAATTCTACCTAATGATTAAAAAAAAATCAATGCAACAAAGCCTTGTCCAACCACAATGTCAGCTCTGCTAGGTGCAGAAATAAATCCTGCAAGCTGTGTTTTTGTTGTCATCATTGGAAGCTGAATGTTAATTAAATAACTTTAAACAAATAAAGTGAGAGATCTAAAGCTTTTTGATATCACTAGTTTTGTTGCACGTGCAAGGCACGTGGAAAACACTATCTAACTACAAATAAATATTTTATGATAGGATTAGAATAGTTAAAACTAAGTCATTATTGGAATAGTAATTAATTTTTTTTAAATATTGATAAGTTACACGTGCTCTTTCTTAAAGGGAGAAGTAGCCCTTGAGCTATAGTTGAGTGGCTTAAACTATTATATTTTAAAAGGATAAATGACGCCCACAAAAAAAAGAAAAAAGAAAGAAAGAAAAACCTAGTTAGAAATCATATCAAGTTTGCATAAACAACTCTATCTCATTTGCTAATAGAGAATGCAAGATAGCATTCAAGGAGAACAAAAGCTTCAGTGGGAGTAATATTTTGATCTATTAAAGTAATTTTTTAGATGAACAATATCCTTAATTCATAAGGTAGAAGTAATAATCACAACAAAGCAACTTCGCAACAGTGTTGAATACAAAATTAATTTTCACTAAGTAATTCATAACCTTCATGATTAGAATCCTACGCACATTACATTCTGCTATATCTTGTATACAAAGTTCATATTGATGTATATATAGTTCATATCAAAAGTTCATATTGGTGTCTATATAGTAGCCTATAGAAATCATGTATCTTTGTCAGCTCAAAATAATCAGACAAACCATTCTACTCTAGCTTCCAAACTTTCCCCAATGCTTCTTTCATACTATGTTGTGAAAGATGACATGCACGAAAACCTGCATGTGACAAAAATGTCCACTAAGCAGCCATATAAACCAATAAAAGGGAAAACAAGCCATTCATGTCATGCATATTTTGTGAGAATGTAAGGGTTCTGCCAATTGATGAGGAAAATAGTGTAATTAAGGAATGTTAAACTGATATACAGTGGTTGAAACTAATCTCGCTTCCACAAAAATTGAAAATTCAACCAAAATACCTTATAAAAAGTAGAGGAAACAAATACAAACACAAACCCAGGCACTTATGAATCAATTTACAAAATCAAAGCCCTAAAATTGCACTTTAACTCAAATAATACATAAATAATTTAAAAAAATATGTATATCAAATACATTAAGAAAAATCGGTTTGAAAGACTATTTTTTTTTGATAGGTAATAAGACTTTTATTGAAAAAAATTGAACATCATGTTCACGATGGTGAACACTTTGAACAATGAAACAAATACAAGAAGATCAAGAGCTAAAGGAAATAGAAACTAAAAAATCAGCTATAGCAGTACAGTTCGTACACCCCCAAATACGAGCCCAAAGAAACAGAGTACGAAAAAGTAAACATTTTAAATGATCCAAAGTTCTCGCATTGTCTTCAAAAATGCGGGCATTACGTTCCTGCCAGACTAACATGTACATGATGCTGCCTGAATAGCTAAAAAAATCTTTCTCCTTTCCTTCACTCTCTTGCCTCTCTTTCCCAAGTTTTCACATAGAAAATCCATACATAAGTGGGAGCAGTTGGGATGAGAAGGTCTTCCCTTTCTTTAATTCTAGTTCTACTCATGAGAAAAATCCGGATTTTCTGCTCTTCTCTACCTCTCCCTGATATTTCTCTCTCTTGCCTTTTCTTTTCCGTATGTGTATCTCCATTCTTGATTGGGACTTGGAAGACACATCAGTACTCAGAAGTCAGAACTGAAGTGGCTGGAGATAAATATAAAAATTAAAAAGACAAAGAGGCCGTTCAGGTCTTTACATGTCGTTTTTCCTTTCATATCCTTAAGGGTAAGAATGTAATTACAATTCCATTAGTAATATAAAAAAAAACAAAGAATTAAAATGAAAAGAGATAAGATAGAGCCAAAAAGTCAAACAAGAGATAAGATAGAGCCAAGATCCAAAAGACCAAACGGCCCATGCTCTTTAACTCTTCAAATTTCTAGCTTTTGCACTTTAGCCTCTTCCATTTTAAGCTTTTTACTGTCGTTTTGCCAAACACAAGTAGCTCAACTGTCATTTTTTATATAGAGAATAGAAAGCCGGAGCCTCATGCTTTAGATACGAACTTTTTCTTTTCAATGTGAAAAGCTTCTAGTATATTATTTGCATATCGTATGGGGTCAAACTTTTTGTGATATTAAGTCTTCAATCAGGAATTGTAAAACTTGCATCTAGTTTCCTTCTAGAGTGTATCTTCAAATAATTTTAGTAGGTTGCTATGGAAATGAATGTGGTACTATTGTACTAATTACTTTGATGATATCTGCAGGTCAAAACGCCAATCCTTTTTCTTTTAGGTGCTCAGGATCTCCGTGTTCCAGTTTCTAATGGATTGCAAGTAAGAGGTTCTTTTACTCTTTTAAATGATGAAGTACACTTGACATTTTTCATTTCAGTTTCGTGGTTTTCTAACTACTACTAGTGCTCAAGTAATCACTGTCTTGGGATTCTATGAAAACAAAAACAGACACAAAAAGTGGTGATTTTTATAAAGTCTGTTTCTCTTGCTACCATATTTGAATGATGTTGAGATTTGAAACATGCAGTATGCACGGACTCTGAGAAAGAATGGTGGTGAGGTTAAAGTTATCATGTTTCCCAATGATGTACATGGAAATGAAAGGTAATTATTAGTCCTACATGCACTCCTAGTCTCCTACATCCTAGTCAACACAGCCAATCTCAAAGTTGACGTTGCACAATGTATTGTCGTCTGATATATCCTCCCTTTTTCTTTTTTCCTTCCCCCCCTGTAATTGCAGGCCACAATCTGACTTCGAAAGCTTTCTTAATATTGGGGTCTGGTTCAGGAAGTACTGTAAATGAGCAAGCATCTGCATTGCCACCCTATGTCGTGCCTATGGTTTTAATGTTCAAATGGGAAGTATTGAATGTGGTAGTGACATAAAAGGGCATCGAATCCACTTATAATCAAATTCTTCATTGGTCATTATCTATGCCCTAGTCCTTGATGTAAAAACATTCATTCTAAATAAGAAATTTATGTTTGCCAACAATAACTCATTTTGCATCTCCTTCTACCCCCGTTATAAGTCCTAGGTGGTTGCCTGGGGGGGGGGGGAGATATTCGGTTCATGACCCAACGGATACATGTAAATCACAAATAATATAAAAGAAAGTTTGTAACTTGATGTTGTGAAATCTTTTCTTGACTTATCAAAACAAATAACTTTATGTTTCGTAAGCCATCATTGTTTGCTTCATTTTTAGCTCTTTTTATTGATTTTAGGAAGTTTGCAGATCCTTTACCCAAGTGCTAAATTTTTGACCCGCAAGAGTTGTTTGACTAAGGCATACATGGAGCATGGGTAATGTTTCTTGGTGATCTGGAGCAGGTTCTGTGGCCTATAACATGCAGCATATTAAAATATGCAATATACGGTCACATCTTATTGCTAAGCTTTATACATATTGGGTTTTTACCGAAAATAAACATTTCAATAGCAATGTGCCTTCATATTTGATATCCACTAATAGGCAAGTAATCTTCAACAGTTTGCCATCAAGAATATACAGCAAAGCTGAGTAGTTGGAGCAGTTTAGGTTTGTAGTGGGCAGGGAGACCCATTCTCATCAGGTTTGTTGCATTGGCTATGCTCCTTTATATTGTTAAACATATTAGCAACGCAATGTGTATACCATGTTGTATATGCTAGAGTGGATGTGGAAGATGTAGCATAAAATAGGAATAAAAGAACATGAGGGTTACATGGTTCAGTATTGATGGCCTACGTCTATGGAGGAAATCCTTAAGGGCTACATCTTTATTATGTAAAAGTGTAGTACAAAGCTTCTGTTACAATGAACCATAACATGAGTATATATTGGCCACTAAACCCTAGACTACTAGTACAAGTAGGAGACTGTCTTGCACACATAGTAGGTGGGCTTAGCCTATTACATTAGGCTAATATGTATAATATGTCTTTAACATATATCAAGGAAACTTTCAGAGTTCCTAATAAAATTTTTGAGGAGATGAATGCTTTTAGTTAGGAAGTTTTGGTGGAATATAAATAAAAAGAGTCAGAGATATTTGGCCACAAAAGGGTGGTATGAGTTGTGTCAAACTGTGACATATTGGTGGATTAGGATTTAGAAGATTTAAAGATATCGATACAGCCATGCTCTGAAAGATAGGTTGGAATGGATGACAGTAACTGGGCGTGACAAATTGTGTGTGAAAATTTTAAATCAAAGTTTGGTAATGCAGAAGATTGGTTGAGGGGAAATAGACTCAGATTAGTATCATGCATATGGCATGGAATAGAAAGTTGTAGGAAGTATCATTAACAAAGGCATGTATTATTTGGTGGGCAGGAGGTATGATATATAGATGCTTGGCAAGATCCTTGGATTCCTTGGCTACAGGGTTTCAGGCCTCACCCTATATTTATTAGAGGTATTGTGAGACCAAACATTGGTAGCGGCTAATCTTAGTAATTGCTTCTAGAATAACTATTACTTTGACGGATTTCATGTGCTGCATAAACATAACAAAATGGAAATGGAACATAGACAATGTATGATTAAAGATACTGAAAAACCAGGAAATAGAAAAAAATAACTATACCTTTCAATACTTATGTTGGTTACCAATTCTCATAACAAAGCAATATGCTAATGAACAATTATCTCTCTAATATGTCATCCTTTTCTACAGTGAAATCCCAGACTGGACGTCCTCATAATTCGCATTAAATTCCCATATGCTCATGGTATTGTAGACAGCTATCAATTTGTCACCAGCTTCTCTCCATATTGTATAGTATATTTGAGGTTCAAAGTTGTGAGGTTTATCGGGCTTATCGATCTCAATTCCTAAAAGAAAGAGAGAGGAGGTTGAAGGAGGTGATACAAGGACAACACCGTTGGTGAGCCATCGGTCAACTGGGTATTCGTTAAGTTCGGGCTCAATCGCAGGGATTGAGATCCAGTGCAATTGCACTATGCAATTAATCTCATTCTTTTCACAAAAAAATTTATTTTCTTAACTTTTTAACTTTAACTTGTTTAGAATTTTTTTTTTTTTTAACTTTTTATTTTTTTAAAATATTTTTTTTATTAAATAGTTTTTGAGAGAGTTTCAACTTATAGCGTTCGCTCCTGAAGATAGCTCTTTATCATCAGACCAAGACACCAATCAGTTTCTGGTGTAGGCGGGGATTGAACCTCAAATCTCTTATACAATCATCAGAGAATTTATTAATTGAGTTAACTGGAACCTACTTTTTATTAAATAGTTGAGATTGAAAGATTTTTTTTTTTTTTTTCAATCTCAACAATTCATTACAATTGCAACAGGTGCACTACCCTAGGTATTGCACCTAATCTCAATCCCGATTATAGATAATCTAGTGTTTATCTTGGTGGAACTGTGACTCTTGCCAGAGTTTCTTCCATACAATTTGGTGGGTGTGGAAGCTATGACTTTGAGTTTCATCAAAACCTTAGCTTAAATGGCCACCTTTGTTTCCTTAACAGAACGAGCATTTGCATCAAGTAAAAATGTATCAATTTTAACATTTAACCTCTAAAATCACCTACATCAGTCAAGCTAAAAATGTGTAAATTTGCAAAATTGTTACAATAATTGTGTAAATTTACATTGACATTATTCACTTTGCATATGATTTTTTATTATTTCTTTATGTATCCTGAATTCTGAGGTTGAAATAAGAGAGTGAATGATTATTATTGTATGTAAAGAAAGAAAAATATAAATAAAAAAATAAAGAAAAATTGACGTTTTAATGTAATGTAATGTAAGATAGATAAACTGATATGAAACGTTTTGAAAAGTGAGTATGTAAAATAGAAAAAGTAAGTCATTATGCTAAAATAGATGAAATTTTTTGCATGAACTGATGTAAATGCTCTAAGATAATATCTCACGGTCTCTTTAAGTTGGGAGACTTGCTACTTATACAGTGACACGTTTTGCAAATAAGTAATTTGATTTATTTACTTTACACGTGTCACTCCATGGTTTATTCTTTTTTATTTCAGTGTTGAAGGAATGAGAGGACTTGACTCTTTTATCTGCTAGGAGACCAATGGTGGTGATGGCAATTTGCTCGGTATAAAGTCTTAGGGCCTGTTTGGTAATATTGTTCTAGTAACGCTATTTAAGTGTTATGGAAATACGTGTGGGTGAAAAAGTATTATGGAAATACGTATTGTATTGTTTAAACAATACAACCAAACAGACCCTTAATTTTTTTTTAGGGAAAAGTAATTAGTATTTAGTCTTAAATTGTTCTTTACTAGCATTTTAGTATTTTTACATTCTCATGTGAGATTTCATTTTATATTCTGTTTTCAATCAACAAAAATAAAAATAAAAACCATTTTCATACTAGCTTTGCTTTCCACTTCTATTATTAAGAGCTCTTAATAATGTTATAGAATATATGAATTCCATTGTTGGTTTATATGGTTGCAATATGTGCAATTTTATCCTCTCTAATATCTTTGATAGTTTAAGTTGTATTAATTTTTTTGAATGTTGGAATTTTATTTTTATCCCTAGGAGGCTAGAAGTGCCAACATGTTAGCCCACGACATTGCCCGTTGGACTTCCTATCCACTTAAGTTTTCTTCATGAATGTGGGGACACCCTTTCCAAATAACATTAATATTCTAACAATTTCGTTAGTTGCCCGGTTCTGAAAGATAATGTGAAACTAGCATCTCGAGTTTTTAAAACTTGAGATCAAACTAAAACTCGAGTTTTTAAAACTCGTTTTTGGAGTTTTTCGTATTACGAAATGGATAGAGTATTCCACGTGGATATCGAGTTTATAAAACTCGCTTTAGAAAATCGAGTTTTAAAAACTCGATTTATGTTTAACGTTTTTTTTTATAAAAAACCTCCCTTCTAAAACCGAGTTTCTGAAACACGTTTTTGACCGCATAAAACCTATTTGCACTCAGACACTCCACACTCTCACTCTCAGACACTCCGCGCTCTTAAACTCACTCACTCACTCACTCTAAATTTTCAAAAACACTCACTCTCACACCCAAATCAGCTACCCTGTTCTCTCAGTCTCCACAGGCTCTCTTCTGCTTTGTTTACTGTCTTCGTTCTTCATCTCACTTGCTAGGTAACAATTCTCCGTTCCTCTTTTGCTGAATTTATGTTATAGATTTGGACTTTTTGCATGGTGGGTTACACATTGTTAGAAATCTAAATGTTAGAACTTATTTTGACTGAAGGACTTGTTGTTGCTGTTGTTTTTGTTTCTGGGTTGTGGATTTACTTGGGTTTTCAGTTGCTTTTGATACATGCCCATTTGGGTTTTGTTTAAAATTGCTTTATATTTGTAGACATAGATGTCATTGAAATCAGAATGTCATTTTTTTTTTTTTGGTGGGATTGAGAATAAATGGATAAAGGAGTTTTGTTTATTTTGTTTCTCATTAAAGAATCATGATTGTGTTTATGGGCTTTTAATAAAAATTCAAATTTTAATTTTCTTTAGTGATAAAAAGCTTAATGGGTATTCCTTGCTATGTGTGTTGTTGGATGGCCAAATAAATCTTGAAACATATATTAAAGTTTATGAACCAAATATACGGTTAAGTCACTGTGACATTGTCTTTTGTAGTTGGATTTTAGCATCTTTGAGAAACTTTTGCTGTGTATTGCATGTGACTTGTTCATTTGTCACATTCTTTTGTAATAAGTCATGTGATAGGGCTTACAACTTTGTTGCAATTTCAATAATGTTCTTCAAAGAGCCTTGTAGCTTGGTTACTTTGCCTCTCCTCCTTTATGAATTATGTGGGACATTCAGGGTTCAAATCCCCCCCCCCCCCCCATTGTTGTAACTATCGAATTATTAAAAAAAAAAGTTCTTTATTTCCCATACCTTTATTAAACTAAGGAAAAATAGTTTAAATATATAAATGTTGACCGCTAGAGTATTGACCGAAATTAGTTGAAATTTGGATCTTTTAATTAGTGATATATATTTGTAACCATTGCTTAAAATATTAACTTTTGTTTAGGTATAGTGTAATTAGATAGGATGCTGTTCAGGAATGGACTGTTTGGTAACTTTCTGAATAAATTACAGAATGATTTATCAGTGAATTAAGCATGGAATAAAGAGCAAAGAAGTTTTTGTTGCACATATGAGCTGATACATACCGTTCTTTGTGTATCATATAAAATTCATAAGAAAAAATTGGATGACTTGTTGAAAGTGACCTTCTGCACTATTGGTTGAATTCTCAAAAGAAATTTGTTACCTTTCTGAATAAAGTAAAATGCAGAAAGATTAATCAATGTATTAAGCATGGGATAAAGAGCAAAGAAGTTTCTGTTTCACATGTTGGCTGATACCTACCGTTCTGTGTGTATCACATAAAATTCACAAGCAAACGTTGGATAGCTGTTGAAAGTGACCTTCTGCACTATTGGTTACATTCTCAAAAGAAGAAATAATTTTTTTTTTTCCATTCTACAAGTAATTCGACTTTGCTTGTCAACTAGTGTTTGTTCTTCTGTAGTATTTTAACAACTTTTGAACCTTGGATAGTCGGACCAGAATCCAAATGGCCAAGTAATGTAAATTACAATGGTATGATTTAAATTAATAATAATAATAATTATTATTTTATTTGTATTTTCCTTGAAAGACACTTGGCCTTGTCTTCGGTCTTTTGCGAGAAGTTTTTACTCATTTGTCTGCTACAGAAATATAAAGCTCAAATAGGATACTGATTCAGAATTGGAATCAACCAAGAGGCTCTTGATTTAATGCAGCCATGGACACCCCATACTGATTTTGGCTTTATAGCTTTTTAGTTGATAACTATAACTAATGGCAGGATCCAGTAGGAAATAGGTAATTGGAAGTTCATATCTTAGCGTGAAGTTTGGTGTTGACAATCTATGTCAGACTATATGATGAGGAAACAATTCGACGAAAAGCTAAATAATGGTGGCTGGTAAAATGAGTGAAAAGAAACCCAATAACATTTAACAGATTAATACATTTCCAAACATTTTGATCCCTGATTACACTTAATTGACTTTCAACTGGCACATCTATTTGGCTTAGCTTTTATTTTTATTTTTATTTTTTTGTTTTGATTTTTGATTACTTGGTTTGATCACTTTGCATATAAGAATGTGGTCAACTGTAATTTGGGTTATTGTTAGATAGTTAACTTTTTATCATGGAAAAATTATAGATTTATGCTTAGTTGAATGATAGAAATCCTCAAAGATATGTCTGAATGTATTGCAGTAGCACACTTTGCAGTATGGAGCCTCGGATAGATGAGGAGCCAGAGATCGTGCACCCTGGTCCCCAAAATGAGTCATTGTTGACGCGACAACAATATCATCGATCAGAGGACATTTGGAATGGCGAGGTGAAATATCTAGTTCTAACAACCGCTTTAATTTTTACGTTGTCTTTGACTTTTAGTTAGCAAGTTCTTTCAAAGTTGTATATCTAGTTTTAACAACCGCGATAATTTTGTATCGATTTTGCAGGACCCAGGCCCACTTACGTGCCGTGGTCGCACTAAGGAGATGGCACGCATTCAGATGTGAGATAATCGGGTGATTGACATTATCAAGTTGGTTAGGCTGGAAGGATTGTTTAGGGCCCCTTCCATAGAGATAGATCATTGCCTAATATCGGCCCTAGTTGAGCGATGGCGGTCGGAGACTCATACGTTCCATCTTCCACATGGTGAGATGTCAATCACCCTACAAGATGTGGTGGTCATTTTCGGACTTCCTATAGACAGTGAGGTCTTAGTTGGGCCGACTGCTGTGGTGGATGGGGATTGGAGTCATCTGTGCATGGAGTTGCTTGGTTTTACTCCGGCGAATGACAACAAAACTTTGGTGGGGCAAAGAATTCTCATCAGCCGCCTTCTTGACGCCATTGCAGAGCCACTGCCTCATGACGCAACGGAGATTCAGATACACCAGTATGCCTGGTGCTATATTTTAGCGCTACTAGGGGATAAGTTTTTCGTGGATAAGTCGGGAGATAGGGTGCATCTGATGTTTTTGGAGTTCCTATGGAACTTTCGTGATCTGCCACAGTATAGTTGGGGTAGTGTTTGCCTAGCCTGGTTGTACAGAGAGTTGTGTCGGGCAAGCGAGAAAGGGGCATTGCAGATTGGTGGGGCGTGCACCTTGGTCCAGTATTGGGCATGGGCAAGGCTGCCATTCTTGTGCCCGAGGATAGAGCCCCCACCTGGATGTGATTATGGCCCATGGCCAAATGCTCCACTTGCATTTAAGTAAGTATTTTCCTGATATTTAGTGTGTTATGCAATGTACTCTTCTTACTAACTAAGTGGTATTATCTTATTTTATGTTATTCGCTCGTGACTGTAGGTGGGTGCGGGTGCCAAGCCCGAAGAGTAGGCCATCCAACACGGCCTTGATCCACTATCGCGAGCAATTAGTTAGAATGCAGCCAAACCAGGTAATAATATTCAAAAATTTTGTTTGGTTATGTTAATTTTCTTTAAGAATATGATTGCTTCATCCTTTAACATATCTTCTGTTTTAATTTTTGTTTTTCCCTTTATCTATGTATTCTCCCTTATTTCACATTTTAAGATGTTATGATAATTGTTTTTTGCTTCTATTGTAGATTGTGTGGCAGCCATACGAGGCAGACTTCGGCCACCTTCTTGAGTTCTGCGTTGCAGGGAGGGATACGTGGACAGCAAGGGTGCCGCTTGTGTGTTTTTGCATAGTAGAGAGACACCACCCGAACCGTGTCCTTCGACAGTTTGGGTTGGCGCAGGAGCCGCCTGACCATGTTGTGTATGATGATAGACTGCATAGAATAGACTTGCGTGGGAAGGTGGAAAAGAATTGGAGGGAGGAGCATGGACCGTATATCCTTTCATGGGATATGAGACAACAACAACTTTGTCATGCACCTCCTCAGATTGGTGAGATGCCCCAACAACTTTGTCTGCTTGGGTTGACTCTCTATCAAATCTGCATCCTCCCTCTGCCATTCCGGTTCTCGATCCTTATTCCTCACTCCATCCATCTCATTCCTTATTCTTGACTTCACTGGTCGACCTTTGGCCCGCAACAATGCTGGATTAGGCAACCACTTTGGCCCCATGGGATCCCTCCACAATGACTGTGACTTAGGAACCACAAATGCATGCTCATAAGTGTTAAGGGCATTGTTCAAACCATAACATGGGTGAATATATGTGGTCGAATCAATATGTAAATAGTCACATACTCTAATTGCATGTGAACACGGGATCCCTATGTTTTGCCATTTCCCACAATTGCATGTTCTTTCCCGTAACCGAACTTCATAACTGTGGTTTCCCCCTCCTGCGCTACACGTGTTGAGTTGGGTAACTACTTGAAATATCAGCTCTTCATTGCTAAATGGCTTGAGATAGTGTTTCTCAGATTTACGCTTATTTCCATCCCACGTAGATAAGGCATATTCACTCCATTTCTTACCCTCTAACAACTCATAATGGTATTCTTTGCGCCGGTCATGGAAATATTGAACAAGTTTGTTCCAAGTGAACTCAACCAACGCGGCAATAGGAAGGCCCCGTGCACCTTTCAGTACACCATTGAAGCACTCTGATATATTGGTTGTCATTGCCCCAAAACGTCTCCCATCATCATGTGACTAAGTCCACATATCCACAGACTCGCTCATTAGGTATGTGTATGGAAGATAATCTTGATTCTTTTCCTTGCCATCCTTCCTCGTCACCTTCTTCTTATTCCTAATGGCCTCAATTTCCACCTGCTTAATGGACTCCATTATGGTATCAAATTTAACTACCTGACTAACATATCCCACTTTAAATGCCGCTGACTTTAGAGTTGAGTTCTGAAAATGGGTGTTGAAATTGCTAGCAACATGTTGAAGACAATATCTATGAAATATCCGTGTTCTTCCATCTTCCCCTCTAGGCCAGTTTGCAATGCCGTTTTTGATACCGAGATGTCGGTTAGAAATTATGCAAATGCCTTCATCAGGTATCACATGGCCAATCGTTTCTCTGAGGCACTGTAAAAACCATCTCCAACTGGACCCTGACTCACAATCCACAACAGCAAAGGCGAGAGGGAATACCTTGTTGTTAGCGTTAGTTGCCATTGCGACTAACAACTTTCCCTGAAATTTACCATACAAATAGGTCTCATCAATACTGATAACCGGCTTGCAGTATTTGAATCCTGATATGCATGGACCGAAAGGCCAAAACACATAATGCAACAATACGGCGTCATCTTCATCGGTGGGTGTGATATGATAGAACACCTAGGTAGTCGGGTCCTGATCAATATATGCCATTAGCAACTTTTGCAACATTTGGTAAGACTCTTCCCAATTCCCAAATATCTTCGCAATCGCCTTTTGTTTCGCATCCCATACCTTATAGTAAGAAGGCTTATGACCATTATATTTCGTCTCTATCATAGATCTGAGATGCTTAACTGGGGTAGTGTAATCCTCACATAACTTCTGATGGATGTTTGATGCAATAAAATTACAACTCATCATTCTACCATCATTTCGCACCCCGATCGGTATACACGTGTGAGGACCCACATACACGGTAACCATCCATAGTTCGTGGAGATTGGGCTTCATAACTGCGCAAACATACCACTTGAATGACTCATGCACGCATTTCGCACAAAGTTTTTTCATCGTCAACCTAGTGATCGTAAAATGTTTGTTTTCCTTGAGGGCACAAATTGTTAACACGCGCTTCACCTCCTCTTTATTGGCAAAAGTCAACCCTTTGCACAAATTCATCCCCTCTCTCCAAGTAGACATAAATGGCATCTCAATATGTGAAGGATCAACCATATTTTCTCAAGTATTTGCAGAGAATGACAATGCAGGAGGTGCGTAGGCAGGGATTGTGTTTGTAATGTTTTGGACACTAATAACATTGTCTGCATAAGGTTCACTACCATCCAATGTCTCATCGTCATTAATGTCCCTCTCAAAGTCCCCAAAGTCCCCTCTGTCAATCATGTCTTCATACTCATCTCTATCGGCAAAATCTTCACCGTTAATGGCAATATTCTCATCAACATAGTCGTCATCATCATCGTCATCATCATTGTTAATGGCAGTAGTCTCATCAACATAGTCGTCATCATCATCATCATCACCATCGACATGAACATCATCATCCTCTACATGTGTAGAATACTCATATTGAGCATCCGGAACCGTAACCTGTAAGCTTGTGGTTGTTTGTTGGATATCCTCTTGCCAGACTGCACGCGGCTCGAATTGTATGTACAACTCAATGCTAGTTACTTTAGGTATTCTCTTCAACTTGTCAAACATGATCTTTACATGTTTGTCTGTTTCTATCGCCATATACTTGTAATTAATCCGGTGCTTCAGGATTTCATTTGGCATACGATAAGTAATTTGTATGTTGTGCACAACAGGATTCTCACACAACTCTTCCATGACACTCATCTTTAATTCGTCAAGGGTCTTCAACCTACGATCAATTTGGGTATAATAGGTCTTTATACCCGGCCCTTCAAATGACAATCCCTTGTTCGCATTGGCATTCTTAAGCGGACCACCGTGGTATAAGATTATATCAATTTCAGGCATTGTGAACCTGTTCAAGTCAAATTACTATGTTAGTTAAATCACATAGTCGTAAAGTAGGGGAAAAAAAATAATGTAATCTTAAGGCTGAACATATTCAATACTCTGATATTCATCCCCCCCCCCCCCCCCCAGAAGTATTCTGTATTCAATCCACATTATAGAGTGCCCCATTGCCCATTAATATCTAAAGGCTGTAAACCTTCTAACATCTAAATTTCCTAAAAGAAACTGATTTCGTACCCATTTCAAAGTATGTAAAACAAACACCCAATGATCAAAACATGATAAACAAGTCCAATCATGGTAATCCCCAAAGTTTGGAACTCATTGGAGTCCAAAACAACACCAAAATGTCATTTGGGCATTTTATCAAACACTTGATATGCACCTATAAAACTAACATGTGGGCAATGCATGAACATGAGTGAAACTTGCCTAAATACATGTTAAAATTGCCACAATTGGCCAACACAAACACAAACACAAACAAACCAAATGGGACAAAGCCTAATCAAGAAATTGAAAGAATTTTCACAAAATTTAAAGTTCTCAACCCTTTTTCAAAAATGACCCAAATCAAGTAAAACCTAACATTTTCTGCATAATCTAAGGAAATAAGAAGAAAAGATTGTATAAACATACCTTAGAAATGATTTGAAGAAGTTCTTTGAGTGAAAATAGGATTAGGATAGATAGAGGCACGAGGGGGGGGGGGGGTGACAAGTGTTGTATCTGTGAATGTGAAGACTGCTCTGTTTTAATAGAGGGGGCGTGGAATTTTTTCCAGTAGAACTCGAGTCTTTAAGACTTGAGTTTTATGAAGATTTTAAATAGATTTCGAGTTTCTAAAACTCGAGATCCAAGTGGCCTTATTAAGTCCAGCTCAGCAACTGGGCTGTGAGTGTAGTGGGTTGAGATTTAAACAGCATCTCGAGTTTTAGAAACTCGAGATGCTATTTTCCTTAATTATTCCAAACGTTGTTTAACTTACTACATTGTTAAACATTACACAGCTGGTTTGCAAATTTCCCCTGAATGTGGAGATGAGCCTGCTCCTCTTCCATCTCCTTTGGATAAATATATATATATATATAATTATAAAAAAAAATTATCATTATTGTAGGACAAAAAAAAGAAAGAGGTAATTACACTCCCTTCATTGAGATTTGAGAAAATGATACTCTACTCTAAACTTGAAAGAAAAAAAAATATTTTTCCCTATTAATATCTGATTGACCAAATTTTGTTAAATTAATATTAAAAATATTGTGTACTAACTTGCTCTTTGCTTAAGAGAAGGTTTCTAAAATTATCTTATTTCATAATAAAAAATTATTGTATTAAATTTTTAATTAAAATGTATTTTAAAATATTAAGTATGAATTTTACTTATTATTTTTTGTTGCAAGTGTTTTGGTACTTGATAAATTTTGCATCTTTATTTAAAATTTATCAATTTTTTTTACTAATCATAGTTAAATTTTTGTAAAAAAATTCTTATAAAAATTTAGAATATTTTATTACTAATATAAACAAAAAGGGAAGAGTAACAATTTTTTTCGAACCTTAAAAAAAGGAAATGTCATTTTTTCCAAACTTCAAGGAGAAGACTTTAATTACCTTAAAAAAGAAAAAATTGGAGTACGAACTATAGTACTCATCAATATAAAAATAAAGTGAAATAAGAAAGGCCAAAATACAAAATTTTGAAATGTAAAGATTTTTTATTTTTTTATTTTTAAGATGAGAAAATGTAAAGATTATGAAAAGAAAATGTAAAAAAAGAAAGAGAACTCAAGTCAAGTTTGTGATCCGAACCCGCCCAAACCGAACAGCTTGGCAGTGAGCTCCGAATGGGCAGGGTAGTAGTAGACATCACCACCTCCACCTCGAATTGGTGCTTTAACTACTTTAAATGCCACTTGCGTCGCTCTCGATTCCTTCCTTCTACTACTTTATCTCATCGCTCCACCCTTTTGACTTTGAGAACCACTTCCACTTCCACTTCCACCTCTCTCTCAAGGTTTTCTTCTCTTCTCCTCTCCTCTCCTCTTATCTGCATTTGTGTTTTTAACTACATGCTTTTTGTTGATTATCACTATCTATGAATTCATTGTTTTGTTTTGGAGGAATCTTGTACTCACATCACATGTTTTGTTGAATGATTGAACTAGTTTGTGATTTGTCTCTTGGTTTTTCCATTTTTTTTGTTTTCTTTTTGGTTATGGATTAATTAATGGATTGGTATTAGCATAGCTGGAATTGTTGGGTTTTGGGTATTATAATAACAGTTCTAACTTCTAATGTTAAAGCCTGTAAAAGTGTGTTGTTGTTGTTGTCATTAAAAAGCTCTAAGAAAACCCACTAGTCAGGATCAGTGAAAATAAGGGTAAAATGCAAAACTCACCTTCTAAGTTTCACCGGAGTTCATTTCAGTCTCCTAAGTTTCAAGTTTATTCAAGGCCTCTTCGTCAATTTTCGTTAATTTTTTTATAAAAAAAAATTCTGGAAAATATTTTTCAATCATTAATTGGATTTTTTTAATTTAAAAATTTTGAAGGAAAAAATTAAAAAAAATTTGGACAATTAACCGCAACATTTAACAAAAGTTGATAAAGAGACCTTAATTGAATAAACTTGAAACTTATCAAAAAAAAAAAAAACACTTGAAATTTGGACGACTGAAATGAATTCTGGTGAAACATAGAGTTGAAACATAGGGTAGAATCATTGAATCAGTTGGTTCATATGAAGTGTTGAAATGTATGTACACTGCAGCCGGCTGCACAGTACTCATTTGCCAGTGTAAGCCCCTAAAGAATTTGGGGTGATCAAAACAATACTGTATCTTTGTGGCATTACTCCTTGGAACTTGTAGGTTTATAACTTTCTGTTGACTTTAAGAACCTTACCATGTTCTTATAGTTTCTCTCACCTTTGTTATTATTTTTGTTGCTCTTATCCTGTTTATTGATCTTCTTTGCCATTCAATGTTTAGTAAAATATTTTCAGCTTCTTTAGCCATGGGAGATTCTAAAGCTGTCCCAATAAAGGAAATGCCACTGGGATTAGATACAACCACTGAGGAAGAATATGCTTCGCAGTCTAAGTTACTTCAAGAGTTCACTAGTATTCCCAGCATTGACAAGGCTTGGACTTTTAAGTCTGACGATGGTATGACTGCTCATGCTTATAGTTTTATTTCCCCTTCTTTAATGTCTGCTCCTTTCTGCAAAACAGTCAGCAGGAGTTTCTGACAATAATCTCTTTTCGTAAAACTTTTGCTGCAGGGATCGGTTCTCAAGCAATGTTTTCAATTAGCCAACCAAATCTTTTGGCGAACAAGAGGAGGAAGTCTATTCTATCTACTCATATATTCAAGGACAATAACAGTTCTGTAAATTTTCGTTGGTCCCCATTTCCTGTTGAGATGACGGGAGTGTCTACAATTGTTCCATCACCATCAGGTTCAAAGCTTTTTGTGGTTCGAAATCCAGAAAGCGAGTCTCCATCTCAGTTTGAAATTTGGGGTTCATCTCAGTTGGAAAAGGAGTTCCACATTCCCCAATCTGTTCATGGCTCAGTATATACTGATGGATGGTAACTAATAGTATGAATCTAGTTTTTTGGGGATGACTTTATTTAGCATTTGATGTTAACCTGGTTTATAATTGACTTGTTTGTGTATAACCTTAGCAGTAAAAGTTGTTTAGTTGTAAGTATTAATATTGCTCGTAGATGTACTAGTAGCAGCAGCAGTTGTACTGGTAGTGATGGTTGTAATTGTTGTAGTTCCTATATAGTTATAGCTATTCTATATCATCCTCATGGACATAGACTCTTAATGGTATAGGTTTGAGGGAATTTCCTGGAATTCTGATGAAACTCTCATTGCTTATGTTGCTGAGGAACCATCTCCCTCCAAGCCCACGTTTAATGATCTTGGCTACAAGAAAGGTGGTTCCACTGATAAGGACTGCAGTAGCTGGAAAGGACAAGGGGATTGGGAGGAGGAATGGGGGGAAACCTATGCAGGAAAAAGGCAGCCTGCACTTTTTGTCATCAATATCAACAGGTTGGTATCATTTCTTAAAATTTTTAATCAACACTATGGTAAGTTTATTGGAGCATTTCTATAAATGGAAGAACCTTAATTTAAACTTACCTGTGTTGTACAGTGGAGAGGTACGGGCTGTAAAAGGGATTAAGAAGTCTTTGAGCATTGGCCAAGTTGTGTGGGCTCCATCAACTAAAGACATGCATCAATATTTGGTTTTTGTTGGGTGGTCATCAGACACGAGAAAGCTTGGTATAAAGTACTGCTATAACAGGCCTTGTGCATTATATGCAGTTAAAGCACCAATTTATAAGTCAGAAGCCAATGAACTTGAACTCAAGTGGGTTACCCTCTTTTGTAAAATGATCTTTTTTATTACATTTTTTTTTTCCATGTGAATTGTTACATGCTTGAGGTCCATTACATGTATAAAAATACTTATGAATTTCTTGTACTGTCTCAGAGATAGTTCAACTGAAGATGTGTCTGTGTTTAATCTTACTCAACAAATAAGCAGTGCCTTCTTTCCAAGGTTCAGGTATGCTACTAATATTGCATACGTGGTAGGTGTATCAACATTTTTTCTTTACCCAGTCAAGTTTCTGATGTGGAGTTCTTTTCTGAGTTTGGAGAAACTGTGGAACATACCTATAGGGCCTCCAAGATATTTTGGGGGCAAGATGAAACAAGAGTTTGGTGAACAGTTTACTGCTATTGCATTTAAGTTCTTCTCCTCATTATTTTAAAGTAGTTTTCTAGTCATCATTTTGACCTTTTTTAAATGGTCAAGAATGAGATTGACATTTTAATCTTTCTTTCTTGGTGACAGTTTTCTTTTGTTCTTGTTTCCATTATAAAGTGCTTGTAAAAAGTAGAGTAAGATTGTCATCTGTGGGGTTCAAGTTGCCCAGTGGTGTTAACCCCCCCCCTCCCCCACTATTTACTAGTCAGAGGGGGGGGGGGGGGGGGGGGAGGAAGAAGAAGTAAGATTGTTGTTCGCTGAATACTAATGGAAAAGAATGCCTTGTTGATCGCTTAATGATCAATGTTTTCCCTGTATCCTTCATAATAACCTTGTATCTACTAAACATGCTATAAGGAACAGCTTCAGAGCCTGATGATTTTATGCGAATTATTTTTCTTTCTCCAGCCCAGATGGAAAGTGCCTTGTGTTTTTAAGTGCAAGAAGCTCTGTGGATTCTGGAGCCCATTCTGCAACAGATTCACTTCACAGAATTGATTGGTCAACTGATGTGACGCTGTGGCCTTCTGCCAAAATTGTTGATGTAGTGAGTGCTTAAATTCTTTGTTAAGGAACTTGCATCTGAAGGATGCAAACTTCTTTATTCTCAAGCTCTGAAATTATAGAACTCAAATTATGGTTTTTCTTTGAGCTCGGCTGCTTTTGACTGGATAAGATTTTGGTCTATAGCTGCTATGTTATATATATACTAGAAGTGTCCTATATTACACCTTTTATGTGGCTATCATGCGCTTTGAGTGCTAAATGGCAATGTGTAATAAGACCGAGGTAAATTATATGATTGTTCCAAATGAGCTGAATTATATGGTAGATTCAGCTAAGAGCCTAGGACTAAGGTGATATTTGAAAACATAATCTAGATTAGTTTAGAAACTCCCCAATTTGGAATATGCCTGCAACTTTTCTGGTCAGTTTGAGATTTTGCGGATGACAATTTTGTAAATTATATAATACAACTTCCTTCTTTCATCTTCAAAAATTAAATACAATTAAAGATTTATTTAGAATGTAATTATAGAATTAGGACTGTGTGAGTTCCTTTTCCCATAATTTTCATGTAACTGAAAACTATTTCATCAATATAATCTTTTGAAGATCCCTGTTGTGATGAGTGCTGAGGATGGTCACTTGCCGGGGCTTTACTGTTCAAGTTTCCTTAGCAATCCTTGGCTTTCCTCCTCGATCGATCGAACGTGTATCTCGATCGATCGAGAAATAGTCTGGATGCTCGATCGATTCTCGACAACTCCTCGATCGATCGATCTTCGTGAATTTTGAATTTCCAGAATTTTTCAAAGGCAGTTTTTTTTTATCGTTTTTCATGAACAAACAACTATCATATGAACATGATAGACAGAGATTGATGTCAAAACTAAATTCCATTGATGCTATAGCCTTAAAGTTCAATTTAACATACTTAAATTCAAATTTAAACAATATCATAACATCAATATCAGTTTTCTTCAAATCATAGTTTCAACAACCATGTAGAAAATCAAATATAAAATTTTCTAACATTATGAAATTATTATCTCTAATTCCAAAAATCATAAAACATGTTATACAGATTCGAAATTGAAGACCGCTTTGATACCATTTGTTGGAAAAATACATGTTTGTAACGCATACAAAACATACGCAGCGGAAAATAAACAGATCTACTTCATTCGCAATTGATAACATGTATTATGTAAATTTTAGAATTTAAGAACAAGAAAGTGTACTTTGGTGCTGTGAAATTCAAAACCAAAATATTAGAAGTACTTGGGAACACTTTTAATCTTCACTCCAATTCCACTTGATGCCCAAGAAGTGTGGTCTCTCAATCAGTTTCCAATGAGAGAATAGGAGAGTGTCCAACACTCACATACAAACCATTTTATTCCTTATGTGATCTTAATGAAAACCACTATGAAAGTCTTATGAAAAACTTCATCTTAACCTTATGAAAAGCACTTTGAAATTCTGTATGTTTCTCTCCTTATATACAACTGATTATCTAATTGGTCTAGCCTTTTGGGCCATTCCAATTGGGCTCTAATATGTGGCTTAGAGTGGGACCAAAAGGGAACAAATAAGACTCTAGCTCTAATGGGCCTTGGGCTTTTCTGTCAACTCTTGACAAGTCCAAAGTTACCATTAATTATATTCAATACCACTATAAGAATATAATTACACTCTAGGCCTTATTAATAAATTATATCAAAAAGACTTTATTATACATGCAACCCCTTCATTAAAATATTCGTAGTAATACAAAGTCATGAATATAGACTGCCACTTTGAAGATTACTACATCTTAATCATTGACTACCCAGTTTAATCTTTTACGTTATTCATCATATATTTATGAAATCCAATTTCATAAATATATACTTTAGTAACTCCTTACTAAAGTGGTTTACTAAAGTGGTTAGGCCCAACACTCTAAATAACCAAACCCATTAAACTTATCTCAATGGAATATTTTATATCTCCGTTAAGAAATTATGAATTCCATCTTGAGAATATATGTTCCATCAACATTAAATGCGGCTGCCCAATATACTGAGGTTTTGACCGTGACTTATAGATCTTACTCTTGATATATCAAAGTAACCTACATCTCATGATCAGGTCCATTATTCTCTCAGGATTTAGAGTTGATGTAAATAGAAGTCGTGAGATTTATTATTCATTTGAGAGTCGTTAGGAGAATAATAAATCTCACAGCGGTCCAGTTCAATATGTATTAACTCTTAAAACATATCAACATATCAACTAGAAGTCTCCATTTCCATGATCAAGACAAATCATCTTAGTTGATGTGTTACAGTCTTCGCAGATGAAATGCCCAATTTCATCACCGACTACGAACTAATATTCTGAGTTTACAAAGAACTTGCGATTTATATCTTCTGTGACTTTTCACATAAATCACATACTATGCATCTCATAGACTAAGATAATGTCCCATTAGTTCATTTATAGATAGTCTCATATAATTAAACAGTTTAATTATTTATGACATGCCAATAAATTGGATTTTAGGGCATAAACCCCAACAATAAACCCCAATCCTGGCCACGCCAGTTACGCGGTACGAGCCTTCCCAGATCGAGGCTAGTTTTCCCAAACTCAACTCCTTCATGCTCCCAAGTACTCTTCGCAAGACTAGGTCTCCAGCAATGAACTCTCGTGGCTTTACATTTCTATCATACCCTCTAGATAGCTTATGCTGGTAGTCAGCCAATCGGATGGACACTATTTCCTTGTTTTCTTCTACAAGGTCCAATTGCTCGGCCATGAGCAGTTCATTCTTGTTCAAAGAGAAGCTTGTGGTTCTCATACTCAGTAAGCCAATCTCTATTGGTATCACTGCCTCGGTGATCCCATAAATCATGGAAAAAGGAGTTTTGCTTGTGGATCTTCTAGGAGTAGTTCGGTAGGCCTATAGCACGTTGGGGAGTTCCTCGGCCCATATCCCCTTAGTGCTCTCCAGCCTCTTTTTTAGCCCATTTACGATAGTCTTGTTGGTGGCCTCAGCTTGACCGTTGCTCTGAGGATATGCCGGCATAGAATACATGTTCTTAATCCCAAGGTCACCGTAGTACTTTCTAAAGGCCTTGCTGTCAAACTACAGTCCGTTATCCGAGATCAACATCTCTAGTACTCCAAATCGAGTCATAATGTTCTTCTAAACAAATTTCTTCATGTCGACATCACAGATATTCACTAAGGCCTCAGCCTCTACCCACTTAGAAAAGTAGTCAGTCGCCACTGTTACAAATCTCCTGTTCCCCATAACCCTCGGAAAAAAAGGCCCATGATATCTATCCCCCACTGTGCAAAAGGCTTTAGGCTAGAATACAAACCGATTTAGGGCTGCTATCATTCCTGTGAGCTTTTGTACTTCCATCGAGTTCCTCGGCGGATTGAGTTGTTGGATTGCACTGATCTAGTCGGGGTTGACCTCGATTCCTCGGCATGTTATCATGTAACCAAGGAACTTCCCAGATCCTACCCTAAACACACACTTAGAAACATTGAGGCATAATTTGTGGTGCCTTAATATCTCAAATACCTCTTTCAAATCTAACGCGTGCTCTTCCGACTTCTTACTCTTGACTACCATGTAGTCAATATACACTTCCATTGTTTTATCGATCTGTGGCCTAAACATCCGTGTCACCATTCACTAGTAAGTTGCCCTGGCATTCTTCATACCAAAAGGCATAACCATGTAGTGGTAATTACCATCTAGAGAGAAGAAGGACATCTTCTCCTGGTCTTCGGGAGCTAGGGCGATTTGGTGATATCCTTGGAAGGCGTCTAAATAACTCATCCTTGGATAGCTGTACATAGTGTCCACCAATTGGTCAATCTTCGAGACAAGGAAGGGGTCCTTGGGACATGCTCTGTTCAGATTTGTAAAATCGATACAAACCCTCCACTTCCCATTCTTCTTTTTCACCACCATCGTGTTGGCCAACCAGTGTGGGAAGAATACTTCTCTTATGGCCCCAGCTTGCTTCAACTTCTCCACTTCCTCTTTCACGGCTTCCATGTGAGGTTTAGCTGACCTCCTCGGCTTTTCCTTCTTAGGGCGATACAAGGGGTCCATGTTTAGCCTATGCACTATAAACTCCTGGTTTACGCCGGGCACCTCGTATGGGCTCCATGCGAAGACATCTAAGTTCTGTACTAGTGACAACAGTACTTTCACTTGATCCTTTGTTGGAAAGCTCTTACCTACCTAAAAGTACCTATCTTCATAAGATAAAATGCGGACTTCATCCATCTCCTATGCACTTTCAGCCCCATTGGAATGCTTAGGGCTCTGTGATTGCTATAAGGGGTTTGATTCTACCTCATCCTTCTGCTTGATCTCGTGATTGATCGCAGCCACCAAGCATTGCTGAGCTACAATCTAGTCTACCCTTACCATTACTATTCCTTATTCGGTCAGGAACTTCACATTCAAGTACAGCGTAGACGGCACAACCTTCATGGCATGGATCCACGGTCGTGCCAAGATTGCCATGTATGGCGAGAATGCATGAACCACTATAAAATTCACCATCACCTCCTTCCCTTCTGTCACTACAGGGAGCTTGATCTGTCCTACGAGCATAACCATCTTCCTATCGAATCCCACTAATGGGGTATCATACTTGGTGAGGTTTTCATCCCTCAAACCCATTCCCTTATACAAATTAGGGTACATGATCTCCACCCCACTCCCCTGGTCAATTATAACCCTCTTCACGAGGAACCCTCCAATCCTAAGGGTCATAACTAGCGCGTCGTCATGCGATTGAGTTGTTCCCTCATGATCATTGTCATCAAAAGCTACCTTTTCCCAAGACGGTCAACTACCTCCAGTTCCTACTGAGGAGTTATGCTAAGTATCCCCCTTTGGCAGCTAGTACTGACTCCAATCGATGCGGCATGTATGACTTCGATCATGCCAAGGGGAGGTGGTATTGTTCCTCCTTAGCTTCCTAACACTTGTCCTATAGCACTTTCCCCTTGACCGAACACATACTCCCTTAAATGCCCCGCTTAGACCAACTGTTCCAAAATAATCATTGAACATTCTGCACTGCATAGTGGTATGCCCCTTTTTCTTGGTAATAAGTGTAGTACAGATTTTGGTTCCTCCTGGCTGAATCTTCGCTCATTTTACCAAGCCAGCAAAAATAAGGCTCATGCTTAATCTTCTCTAGGATTTTATGCACAGGCTCTTTAAAAGCAATGTTCACCCCTTCTGCTCTGCTAACGGGGTTTTGCGCACCAACCTTCCTTCTGGGCCTTTGTTGAAAGCCCACAATTCGAGACTCCTTCTAGTACTGAAATGTAGCAGGGGCCTTCCCTTTATTTTGTAGCCTATTGTCCTCCAGTCTCTTATGTTCTTCTATGCGCCTTACCAGTTGGTGCATGTTCTCAGGAGGCTACATAGTCAAGGAGTCTCTCAGTTTGAAATGAAGGGATAGCTCCAATTTGAAAGTGCTCGCAGCCACATGTTTATTGTCTCCCCTGATCTCATTATACAGCTCCCAATACCTATTCAAGTAGGACCGGAGGGTCTCCTCACTCCCCGTGGCCATCAATAATAGTGCTTTAATAGGCTGCTATTCTTGGCTACAAGTCACAAACCTGGCTCTAAAGGCTTGGTTGAACTTGAAAAAGCTGTGGATGGACCCCTTCTTCAGACTGTTGAACCATCTCATCGTCGTGGGGTTGAGACTAGAAGGGAACACCTTGCACAGAAGCCCATCATTTCGAGAATAAAAAGCCATAAGTTTGGTGAAATGACTTACGTGCACCACTGGGTTCGTTTTGCCATTGTAACAGGTGAACGGCTGGTGAGTGAAGTGTCTTGGCATCTCGGTGCATTCTATTTCCTCGGAAAAAGGTGATCGGGCTATCCTCCTTAGTGCTCGGCCCATGGAGTTCATGGTGGCATTTGGGCGTGATAGGCCAAGAATGTATTGACCCTTTATGATAAATTAATTGATTAATTAGCCAGGTTTATTAATTAATCAAATTAATATGCAAGATGCATGGTAGCACAAACAAATCACCAATTAAACTAAGTATGCAGCGGAAATTAAATTGACACGGTGATTTGTTTACGAATGGGGAAAACCTACACGGCAAAAAACCCCACCAGGTGAATTTAAGGTCACCACTCCCGAGAATTCACTATTATCACAACAAGCGATTACAAGTAAAGGAATCCCAGTACCTTATACCAACCTATAGTTGAACCCTTACCCCAATATCCAATTGGACTTGTTTTGTAGTGACAATCTCTCCTTTTAATGCACGGCACCCAGTACGTGACTAACCAATCTGATGCGCGGATCCCAATACGCAGCTTACTCCTTTGCACGAATCCAAGTACGTGACTAACTCCACAGCAACCCTTTGATTGTTGCAGTTGATTTGCAGCAGCTTCACATAGAAACACCAATAAGATCTTCAATGTTGGTGCAAGAGACTTTGCTTGGTTACAGAACCCAAAGGCGTACAAGAAACGCAGCAAGAACTCTTTCTTTTGTAGGAGGAGGCTAGGGTTTCAAAAAGAAAACCTTATAAAGCTCTCTAGGGTTAGGGTTTTTCTTTTTCCACCTCCTTTAAATAGGAGCTTAATGGGCTCTCCTATTCCAAATAGGTTTACACAAACCTTGGGCTTTCCTAGTACAATAAGGATTATACAAACCTATTTGTTTATGGGTTTTCCTAGTCCTATAAGGATTATACAAATCCATTAACAAATAGCCTTTTTAGAATAAAAACGTTGCTGGCTATAGTCTGAATCCCGTAAGCTCGATAGATTGAGACATATGTCGAGCTTTAATGAATCTCGACAGATTGAGCTTCTGTCGAGGAGGTATCGAGACTTGCAGATTTTACTTTTCTTGAGCTGTTCTTAAGTAATCTTCATGTCTTCAATGTAACCACTTGTAATGATCATCTTGAACCTACTTAGATTTACCCAAATACAAGTAAAGTGTGTTTTGTCAAAGGATATGCCAATTACATAAAAATATGTCCTTAACAGGGCGCCCATCCCTTTCTCTCCTCGGTGATACCAAATTTCTATCTCTAAACTCGTTTGACCTGTTCCTTGACAACTGTGAGTGACTTTGGTGAGATGATCTCCCTATATGACCGCTTACCGAGTTATGGTCATGGGACAACCCCTCAAGAGACCTCCTTCGGTGCCCGCTCCTCGCCTCCAACTCCAACTCCCTAACCTACCTTTGCAAATTTTCCAACTCACAGTCCCGGTCACTATGGTACGAACCTTCCATCACGTATAAGACCATCCTTTCTCCTCGGGATGATGTTGCATACGAGTCATCCTAAGTCTCTTGTCCATCATGGCCGTGGTGCTCCCTCCTACACTCTTGCTCCACCAACCTAAGGGCCTGAGATGAGCCCCTGGATTGGTTACCACCAGATGCCACCAACCCCTCACCTGCATGTTACCCATCTATCCGATTGCTGCCTCCAACACCTCTAGACCTTTAGCATAGTAGGATTTCCCCACAGACAGCGCCAATTGTGGTGATCCATTCCTAATCACCTTGGGCTGTTGGGCGGTTGGGCTTATCCCACAATGGGAGGTCCAAAAGAGTGTTTGGTTGTGTAACCGATGGAATCCTAGCTTTAGTTTGGATTTGAACTACCATAATCTTGGCTTAACCGTGAAGGCTACCAAGAAGCCGAGATCATCGTCTGAAATCCATACAGAATTTCCTTCTCCCCGGAATATAATTCTCCTCACTTCTCTTTAGTCTTTCTCCCCAATTTTTTGAACCCCTGCTTCCTTCCTCTCCTCCCCTATTTACATCATTCTCTCAGTGGCGTTGTCATAATGAGAGGATATTCCACATGTCAGTGGGTCCCTCCGTATCATATCATTAGTCAGACTCCTGTTGTTGACATGACCCCCTAGTAACTCATACCTGACTTTGGTTATTGCTTGGTGGGCGGATTCCCCCAGTGCATTATTTCTTATTCTCAGCATGTCTTGGGTACTTCCTTATATGCTTGGCTAGCTCCACACAAATCGGCTATATGGATTGAACTGGGCTGAGACTATTCCAATGGATGGCCCTGGTAATTCGGGGGTCAGCCTACTATTCTCTATCCGTATTGTCGGACCGTGTGCCTTACCGATCCATCCAACGACCAATTGGTGAAGGATAAGGGGGCATAAATCTTTTATAGCATTCGATCGCAGACCAAGCCCATTGGTATTGGAGCGAATTGTGAAATCCCTCACAATCCCTCCCTCAAAATGCGGCTCCAACGACTCGAATCTATGATCGAGCTCTGATACCACTTGTCGGATCGTGTGCCTTACCGATCCATCCAACAACCAATTGGTGAAGGATGAGGGGGCACAAATCTTTTATAGCATTCAATCACAGACCAAGCCCATTGGTATTGGAGCGAATTGTGAAATCCCTCACACGTACAATAGTAATTAAAAAGATAATTTACATGTATTTCCAACCATGTGACCTATTTAGTAGTTATGTGATGTATTTTGAATCACACCACTTAATTAGTAGTTGTGTGATTTACGAAATTATCTATGTTAGAGATATGTTAGCCTAATGTAATAGGCCCAAACTCAATCCTTCTAGTCTAGGGTTTAGCCTACTATATATACATACACATGTTATGTTTCATTGCAATACATGATTTGTACTACACTCTAATATATTTTGATGTAACCCTTTAGGATTTCCTCTGTGGACTTAAGTTGTTAGGCTAAACCACGTAACCCTCGTGTTTTATTGTGTTCTATACTTTATGCTTCCGCTTCTGTATCCATAATAACATATTCAATATGGTATATCAATGCTAATATTTGACAATCGGATATTTGGAAATTTTGTGCTATGATAAAATAGTTCTTTTTTTTAAAGATTGTGCAGTCCTTTTCAAGAATTGGTACATAAGCAACAATATTACAGTTTATAGAGATCACATATATCATAATTTATTGAAAAAAAGAATTGTGATTACCCCCAACGTTAGTTTTAGTCTTCTATTATTATTGTGTAGTGCACAATAATAAGTTGTTAATTGGGAAAAATGTTATGAAATTGATCCAGCAGGTTTAGAAGTATAGTGATAAGCATAGCATATATATTTGTTGTTTGTAAAGATCCAGCTGTCAGGTTTGGTTGTGGGCCAAAAAGTCAAGAAATGGCCAAGCAGCATGCATGTGCAGTGCTTCATCACTTCCCGCTGGCTGGCTTTCTCTCTCTCTTACTCATAAATCATAATACAGATACAGATACAGATACAGTTCATCTTAGGACACGTTCAAAAAAATCATCTTTCACTCATAGATAGATGGTCAGTTCAACTACGTACATTTTACATTTCCAACAACCTTTTTTTTAGACACATTCTGATACTGAGACTATACACCTCTGTTCTCTCTCTCTCTCTCTCTCTCTGCTACTATGGACTCAAAAGCTCGTCTTGATTATGCTCTCTTCCAACTCACTCCAACTAGAACCAGGTACAACTCACTATCTTTACAATTCTTTTGTTTCATTGTTTATTTTTAAGATAAACTGATAATAACAAAAGTACTATGTTCTTTTTGTATGTGTGAATAATAATATTGTATTGGCAAAGATGTGATCTGGTGGTATTTTCTGGTGGCATTTCTGAGAAACTAGCTTCTGGGTTATTTGAACCTTTCATTTCTCACCTCAAATCTGCAAAAGATGAGATTTTCAAAGGTGGGTATTCAATTAAGCTTCGTCCACCCAACCATGGTGCACCCTGGTTCACTAAAGCTACATTTCAGAGGTAACTATTTTTTACTCTTTCTTATTATATCTTGTACACATTATGACATGATTGATTCTCTCAATTTTGAGTTTAATCAATTGAAGGTTATGTGCGATAATTCCTTATATTGCATGATTTAAAATTATCTGATTTACGTGAATAATATCCTAGTTTTAACTTTTGAGGCAAATATTTTTCCAAGTATCTTTGGAATTCCAAGTTATTTTTATGCCTAATAATTCCCAAATGTTGAATTTTCTTTCTGTGGAATTGTTGAACTGTGGTGTAGGTTAGTTATATTTAATCCAGTCCCAAAAATTTCTTGGATTTTGGTTCTTATGGTATTTAATTTGGCTAAGTTATATGTATAATAGAATGAGGGCTTTTTGAGACAAAAAACTTCATAGATATTGAATCTTTGTTACATATACTTATTTTGAAATTGAGACTTGGATCTATGATGTACATCAATTATTTTTATATGTTTTGGCCAGATTTGTGCGCTTCGTTAGCACACCAGCAGTTCTTGAGAGGTTTGTCAGCATAGAAAAAGAGATCTTGCAGATTGAGAGTTCAGTTCAAGTTAATGAATCCAACATCATCCATGCATCTAGGCAATCAGTGGAAGGTGTGCTCTAGACTTAAATACTAATAGGAAACCTTTCCATTTCTGTTGAATTTGCTTTACTTGAGTTGAGACCTCATAATTAATCTTTTGAGGAACATGTTCAAGCCTAAGTAATGCAAACTCCTTTCTGAGATTTCATATAATGATTTTCACCCGTTGAAATAGTATATTTAATATTAAAAATAACTTTTTCTCCTGAAGTTTGATTTTTGTCAATATATATGCCCTGAATATTGGATCATGTGTGAAGCACTTTCTTAGATTTTCTCTTTGACATTTCAGGAAGTTCCATAAATCATGTGATCTTGCCCATGTCAACTCAGCTTAACTTCATAAACACTTCATTTCAATTAAAATTGAAAGTTTTTCCTCCAAAATGGGATAAAATAACAAAAGACTCCTCTAAGAGATGATTTGCTTTTCCTGAGTCACACTGAACTAGTTCATCTTGGAAAACAAACTTTCGTAAAAAAAAATGACATTACTTTCTCAAATGTCATAATTCTGTCTTCTGATTAACTTCAGTGCTTTAGGAAGTTTTTCAGCTGCTAATGGTAGCACAAAGAAGTCAGCTGATTCATCTAAGGTATGTCATTTTTCAAGATAACTGTGGAACAATGATGTTAATTTTTCACAGAATATAATTAGCTTAAAAGAATTGTTGGTGTTTCCATCTAGATAAAATGTGAACTAGGAGGCATGGATGATGGTGCAAAAGAAGAAAACTCCAAGTAACTCATCCTATATTTTAATTCCCTTCTCTTGGTGAAATGTCAATTCCTTTTCTTCATTATAGTGCATCAAGTATTTTGTCATTGATATATTCAGTTGTTGTAATTGACAAGGGTTCACCTCCAACGTCTTTTGGATACCCGGAAAACGTTGCTCCGGAAAGAACAGGCAATGGCTTATGCACGTGGTATTGTTGCTGGATTTGAAATGGACAATGTAGATGACCTCATTTCCTTTGCAGATGCCTTTGGAGCTTTGCGTTTAAGGTATAAACTAGTACATTCTATATAAGTCGTTGGAGGCTAAATCTTTTGAGATGTAAAATAAGAACTGTCAATACTAAAACACAGATACTATGAAGTTAACAAACATAATTTGAATCGGAATCATCAAAGATTGTAAATTTTTTTTTTCACATTTCCATTTTTTTTTTTTTTTAAATTTTTTGTATCAGAGCTTTAAGAATTCTCTCACTCTTTTATGAATTATTCCAGTTTCATATATATATTTTTTTGGTTGTATTGAACAGAAAAAAAATTTTATATATATATAACTGAAATACAAACGCTTTCTAAGTCATTTCGTCTATGATGAAATTATTTTTCTTCCATATGTACTCATTTTAAAGAATTGTATCAAGATTCATTGCATTTGGCAGCCATTATCAATGGTTTTTACCTTCTTCATTGGTTGTGGCCATAATGTATTCCTGCCTGTGACACTATTTGGCTGGCTAATTTTTATGCGATATTATGTCCTATGAAGTAATTTTAGAAGACAAGATTTCCTTTTTCAGTTAAGAAAGAGGTACCTAAATGCTTCAAGATGAGTTAAGATGTATCAGGTCACTTAAACTCATACCGAACTACCTTTGGCAGATTGCATTTATATATTCTCTCCTCATCTCATTAAGGAATAAAATTCAGTTAAGTATTTTAGGCCTGTTTGAGTCCTAAAATTCAAGTGTGTACTATATTCAGGGAAGCATGCGTTAATTTCAAAGAATTATGCAAGAAAAAGCATGCGGATGGTCTTTGGATGGAGGAATTAGCAGCCATGAAGGCATGCTCCCCATCAGAACTTTCATTTATGGGAACATCCGCAATTGTACTTACAAATGAAATAAGTGCCCATTATCAGAGTACCACCTCAGATTCATCTAAAGATGATGCCTCTACCTGTAATCTTTTGGCAAATGGGTTTATGGATACACCAAAATCTCACTCGTCTACAAGTCATGCATGTTTAGACAGCAAAAGAGGTACTACTAATTCTTCTTATATTGCTTTTCAGCCCTGCTATTGAAATTTTTTTTTCCTGTTTCGAATGATAGATCCACATTCAATATTTATGCTTACTGGATACACCAAAGATAAACCACAATTTAGAATCCGAAGATAAACAAAAGATAGTTTTACATTCAATATTTAGACACCAATGTTTTTCCTGTATCTTGAGTAAGACGTTTCCTCAAAGCAAAATAAAGCAAATCTAGTTTCAAATAAAACAAAGCAATTCTAATAGATCCATCAATTTTGTGTTATGATGCACAAAGAGTGCAATAATAAGTGTCATAGGAAAAGAAACAAGGAGTCAAAGACAACAATTACATTTAACTTAGTTTACAATGAAATATTTGAACTACTTCATGGTTCATAATACGTTGTTGATTTTATCATTGTCTTTCCACTAACAATATTCACTTTTTTTTTTTTCTCTTTTTTATTTTACAGTTTCACTCACCTCTGTTTATACAATTAAAACTTGAAGTTCTGTAAATGTACTCTCTTATTCTCAGTATGTGAAACTGAACAACAAAAATTTAGTGTAAAATGGTGCTTCTGTAAATTTTAGAGCTACTATGAACTTCCGTAATCATGTTTTGCAATGGCATGCATATAATATAATAGGAATTATCTAGTGACATCTATTCCTACCGATAGAGGGCTGTTCTTTGATGTCAAGGTTACATTATGTGCAGATAATAACGCATCAGATCAGATACCATCAACTACGGCAAAAGTTCAATTGCCTATGCCATGGCAAAACCAGATTCCTCAGTATGTATACAACTTTCAAATCCCTATCCAACAAATACCTCCGTATCAAGGACATCCTTTCCCTCTTATGCAGTCTGTTCCTCCTTACTATCCAAAGAATATGCAATGGCCTCCTAATATGGATAAATCTAGTAATGGTCTAGTTCGACAACCCAATTATGGGAATAATAAGACAACTTCAGCAGGGAGGAAGCCCAATAAAAACGAAGCTGAATATTCAGAAGATGGAGGTACAGAATCCAGTGACTCTGATTCTGGGAGTTATTCACATTTATACTTACAGCAAGACAGACAACATTCTTCAAGGGAGCATCCAAAAATAAAAACGCATAGGAAGAAATCCTCCAGAACAGTTGTCATTCGTAATATCAACTATATCAGTCCTAAGGGGAGAGATGGGAAGAAGGGCAGTGTCTCTGATGAATCTACTCCAGATGAGGAGTTAATTAATGGAGAGAATGGAGTTAGATCACTAGAGAAGTTTCATGAGCCTAACTCATGTGATTACAAGAAAATAGGTTTAGATAAGGGCGGCTACAATTTGAACCAGACAAATAATTCTACCAACAAAGATAATGAGCTGAACATTAGAGAGGTAGGGAAGCTTCAGCCCATAGATGTTCAGGATGAACATTTTAGACTCAGAAGCTCTGAAGGTGAAACTTCATTCACAGCCAGACCTGCTGTGGGAATGGAGTTTGAGAAAGCTCCAAAGAGACTGATGGCTGCAGCCAATTCCTTTGTTGTAACTGAGAGGACGGGTGGAAATGATGCTAGAGCCGAGTTGGAAGACTTTGAAAATGGTGAGAATTCCCATCCTTTTATGAAAAGGAGGGACTGTGCAAATGCGGAACTACTGTTTTCACAGAGAATTGAAGAATCAAGAACTTATATTGGGAATACTTTATCTACTTGTTCCGCTGAATCGGCTATAATTAAAATTGGGAGAATGGAAGATTTGTTCACTGTCAATCACTCTGGAATGTCAGAAAACCATGATTTAAGCATCAAGAAAACATTCCTTGATGGTGTTAGCATTTTATCATTAGAGGGTGATTTCTCTCACACTGAGAAAAGTATAATAGGGAAACCTATTGATGATTCATTCATGATAGAGACTCGACCAGCAATTGATCATTATGATTCTCAATGGAAAACAGACATAAGCATGGAGACTGATATAACTTTGTCTGCCTTCTCGGAAAATGGCACTTCAGATATTTCACATGTTAAACATGAAATATCTAATACCAATGAGCCAGATGATCTTTGTGTAGTGCTTGAACGAGATTCTAGATTGGAGTCTGCTGAGGGTTCTTGGACTATGGACTATGGAATCGACATCTCATTTACAGAAGCTAATAGAAGAGGTTCTGTTGTTGAAGCAAGTGATCATTTGGATAAGACCCTTCATTCAAATTGTAAAAGCTCCAATTCCAATAGCAAGGAAACAACTGTAAGTAAAAATCTTGGTAAAGAAGCAAGGTCAAAAGCTTTGCATGGATCTCTTGGGATGAGTAAATCTGAGATCGTGCCCAAGAGCAAGAAACCATCTTCTGTGAGCAGGCTGATTGTTCAAAAGAGCAAATTGGAGAAGGTAGTGAAAAATGCTTCTTTATTTCCTGAATTTTTCTTTGTTTACCTTCCATCATTTTTTTTGTACTCATAAATGATAAGTGCTTGTATACAGGAAGAAGAAATTCGGAAGAAGATGGAAGAACAGTTGATTCAACGCCAAAAAAGAATTGCTGAAAGAACTGCAGCCAGTGATTTTTCTCCCACAACATGCAAGAAAGCTCCATCCAAATGTAAAGGAGTAAAAGGTTCCTTCAAGAGCGACAAGAACAACATTCATTCCACAACTCATGAGACAAACAGAATAGGTCCCATCAAAATCAGGGCAAGTTAACAAATGCAAGCTTGAACGTGAATTTTGTTGTGGAGACATAGAAACCCCTCTTAAATATGATAAAGCCTTACTTGGTGCCTCTTTGAAATTTGAACCAACGGTATATATTGTTGGACTACACCATCACCAAGTAATGTGATGGAAAGGAGCTAATTTACCATTGAGATGGACTAGCCAAGAAAACCATTACCCAGCTGCAACAGGATGCAAGGTTCCTTACATATATTTTTTGTTGTGCCTTACTCCCAATGATGATACTATTCTTAGTCTTAGTTCATGATGTTTGTATATTACATACTATAAAGCATCAGTATCTTTCCACTTATTGTTGATTCAACTGCTGCAGCCGAATTTGGCTTGTACCTACTGGATTCTTAAAACTTACAATTTATATGTACATGTTACTTCTTGAGTTATAAATATACGTCACTTCTTCAATTTTATTCCTTGAATCACAGGTGTTCTTCCATGGCATATTTGGAGTTTAAGACTAACGTTGTCCTAGATTGCCAGGGAAATAAATAAAATTTGTTTCTGAAATATCAAATATGCAGTGTTTCAAAACATATAAAACTTCTGTAATAGTGCACTTCAAGAGAAAATTGGCCATGAGAACAATGAGAATTACGTGCAAACCCATCAAGTGAATTCCATAAACGATGAACTTAGCAAGTAGGGGATAATTCATGGTAAGGACCAAAAGAATGAATAAAAGGATCATCTAACGTTTTAAATCTGTTTCTCATATCATAGAGCTTAATTTGGTTGCCACATATTAGAGGACAATAATTTTGACATGTGGAAACTATTTGGAAGATGGACAGAATATATTCAAAAGAAAAAGAAAAAGAAAAGGAAAAAAGAAGAATATATATATATATCTAAAAACTGAAGCGTAGTATTTATTGTTGCTAGGTTCTTGTGATACCCAATTCCAAAAAGATAAATAAATAAAAAGGAGATTTTTTTTTTAAAGGGAAACTTAATAATTCTGATATTGGGGTTAGCAATATTTATATCCTAGTTGTAGCATGTAAACCCTAGCCACCCTAAGGATTTTGCTTTCTACGCCTAAAGATTTCTAAGAGGAGCTGCTGCAACTCCCTCCCCCTCATTTAAGTTTTGACGTTGCTCTCTCTCTCTCTCTCTCTCTCCCCCCTTGGGCTGTTCGTATTTAGCCAGTACCTCTGATTACTTTTTGGTCTAACTACTTGATCCATCAAAATCTGCTAGAATTGAGAAAGGTCGCATCTAAAGCCTTGGTTTGCCCAAGTCCAGGTAATCACCCAAGCCTTTTTTCCATTCTAAGCCTTTCTTGACTAATATACACACCGAATTTTATTTATGCATTTTGAGGGGATAAATTTGGAGTATAACATGTTAATTTTTATGGGGTTTGATATATTGTGTTATTTTTAGATCAATTTGTTGGATTGAGAAGTCTACAGGTTCAAGCATGTATGGATTGGGAATGGACTAGTTGGACTCTAGGTTGCTTAGTGAAATTAGTTACTCTTGAATTGAGGTTTCTAGAGAGGAATAAATTAAGTTTAGGTAAATAGGCTTAAATTGGATTAAGTAGTTTTGTCTAAGTCTATGAATTAATTTGTGTATTGGATTGTAATAGGTTGAACTCCTAATTTTGGTGTCCTTTTGGTATGGCTTTTGGAGATAAGTAACATTTCTCCTAATTGATTTTATTTTGCTTATATCACTATAATTTAGCTACTGAATATTGGTTCACAAATGTTACAATTTTATTTCAATTGTTTTAGCTACATTGATTTAAAGTAAAGAATAAAGAATTCTGATAAATATATTTGATAATTGAATATATGATTTTATATATGTATTTGACTGAGATATATTTTTGTTTGAACTATGATTTGATATATATGATTTTGGACAATCTAACTATGTTTTGACTTTGATACCCAGTCAATGGGAATTATTCATTGGTATCGAAATTAATTCTATCTGAGGCATCACGTGACTATCGTGTTTCTAGACCCAGTTAATAGGGGATATACATTAGCTCAGAACTAGTTTCATCTAAATCTGATGCCTAGTAATGGGGATATAGCGTGACCATAGTCGTAAATGATTGTTAAGAATGTGAACTTTGTCTGAGTATTTGAACTATTTTGCACCCTTGAAACTGCAAGTGTGTTTTCGGAACCTATTGTAAATTACAACTTTTGATATATGGAAAACTGATTATTTTCTAATCCATCTATGATATATTTGTAAGATTAAAATATTTGATCTATATACAGCTTATTATTTTACATATCTATTTTCTTGATAGAACTTATTAGGACTTTGGTTATTTATTGAGTTGTCAACTCACCCCCTTTTCCCCTCCAGCTTTAGATTGTGAATAATAACAAGTTTTGGGAGTTTTGTTGTTGTGTTGTGAGCAGGGAAAGAAGCTTAGTGATTTTGGGATTAGATGGTCTTGTAATAATCTTATATATATTGGCGAATTGGCATTGTGTACATGAGGTTTGGATTTTGTTCCTTTCGAATTATTGGAGATCTATTCATAAATAAATTGTTGAGGTATTTTGGATTTATTTGATGTAATTTTGAGGATAAATTTTAGTTGCTAAGAAGGCCTTGCACACTTGTAAGCTGCTTACTTTATAAGCATGCGGCCATTGTCACATGCCTATCTTTATAGTTGGGCTTGGGGCATGACAGCTCCAATTGAGCCACATCAGCATCCACGTCATTATTCTTTTTATTTCCAATTTTCCTATATTTTTTTTTACATTAAATCAAATTTTTAGATATTTATACTTTCTCCAACAATTCTCTCTCCATTCCCCTCTCATCTCCTCACTACCCTCTACCTTAATATCACTCTTTTTATTTCCCTTTCTTTATTTTGTCACTTGTTATTCACACCCTCTTACTATAAATTTGTCATTCTATCTTTCATTTTATGCATAGTTTTCTATCACAAAAAAAATATATATATAAATATATATCTCTCTCTCACTTAATTTTTTTGGTCGATTTTTATTTTTTTATTTTTCTTGCATATTTACTTTAGGTTGATAAATTTTTGTGTTCTTTAGAACTCTACTTTAGGTTGGTGCAATTTAGCTTTGTGTTTTAAGTTGTTTTTCTTTTTTTTTTCTTCTCTTTGATTGTTAAATATTACCCTATTGCATTATAAATGATTAAAGATAGTATATAAGAATATAATATTATTAAATTATATATCCTAATTTGGATAATTTGGTGTTTATTGTTATGGAGTATCTTTTATTTTTTATTATTTTTCTTCTCATCTTATTTTATTCAACATTTAAATTCAGTCACATCCTCCATATCATTAAATTATCTATATTTTCTCTCAGGCTTGCCATTTTCCTTCAATTTGGGAGATGATCAACAGGGAATCTCCAAAGACGCTCAAGTCATAGGCGTCGAACTCTAGGGCCACTTACAGGTCGACTATGCACGCTTCATATTCTGTGACGTTGTTGGTGCAATCAAAATTTAGCTTGACTGAAACAAGGATTTGTTGGCCCTTAAGGGAAACTAAGACTGCTCCCACTCCATTTCCAGTAGAATTGGCAGCTCCATCGAAATAAAGCTTCCAACGCCACGGTTCCACATTATCTAGTTCTAGCTCTAGTGCCATGACATCCTCATCGAGGAAGAGGGATTTTGAAAGCTCTAGATCATTCAGCGGCTGGTCCGCTAGGTAATTGGCTATGGCCTGGCCCTTGATGGCCTTTCTTGTCACAAACACAATGTCGAACTCGGAGAGCAACATTTGCTAATGGGAAATCTTCCTTGTAAGAGCTGGCTTTTCAAAGATGTACTTAATGGGATCCATGCGGGAAATGAGCCGCGTGGTGTAATAAAGCATATCCTGCCGCAACTTACGTGATGCCCACGCTAGGGTGCAACACGTCTTTTCAGCCACTTGGCCTAACATGCAGCCCATGGAGGTTTCTTGTACCACCAAGTAGAGGATCAACAGATATCCTGGCGTCGGGGGAACCAAAATAAGAGGGTTCAACAAATACTACTTAATCTTGTCAAAGGCCGCTTAGCATTCATCTGTCCATTCTATCTTTGTGTCTTTCTTCAAGAGCTTGAACAGTGGATCACATATGGCGGTTAACTACGCTATGAAGCGAGTTATGTAATTGACTTTTCCTAAGAAGCTACGAATCTGTTTCTTAGTTTGCGGTGTCGGCATGTCTCGGATGGCTTAGACTTTTGCTGTGTCCACTTCGATTCCTCTTTGGCTGACTATGAAGCCAAGTAGTTTCCTTGAACTAGCTCCAAAGACGCATTTGTTAGGGTTTAGTCTCAACCTGTACTTGATAAGGCCCTTGAACAGCTTTCTCAAATCTACCAAATGATCCCTGGCAGTGCGAGATTTGGCAATCATGTCGTCCATATAGACTTCGATCTCTTTGTGCATCATATCATGGAACAAGGTTACCATGGCTCTCTGATAAGTAGCACCAGCATTCTTTAAGCCGAATGGCATGACATCATATGCATAGGTTCCCCAATGAGTGGTGAATGTCGTCTTAGCTTTGTCTTCCTCGGCCATTTTGATCTGATTATAGCCTGAGAATTCATCCATGAAGGGGAAGAACTTGTCGGTAGCGGTATTATCAATCAGGGTATCGATATGTGGCAATGGAAAGTTATCCTTTGGGCTGGCCCGGTTCAAATCCCTGTAGTTGACGCACATGCGTACTTTCCCATCTTTTTTAGGCACAGGAACAATGTTGGCAACCCAATCTGAATAGGCTATCGTGGTAAGGAAACCGACTTTCAACTACTTTTCTACTTCCTCCTTGATCTTCAAAATGATCTTAGATTTCATCCTTTTAAGGGCTTGCTGCACTAGAGGGCATTCTGGTTTAACTGGAATTCTGTGCATGACAATCTCAGTATCCAACCCTGGCATATCTTGGTAGGACCAAGCGAAAATCTCTCTGAATTCCATGAGTGGCGCTATAAGCTCATGTTTCAAGTCCTTAGGAAAGTTTACCCCAATCTTGACGGGTTTTTCATTCTCGCCTTCATTGGTAAGGTTAACCACTTCTGTCTCTTCTATGTTGGGCTTAGACCCTTCGCTCTCTTTGTTTAGAGCTTCCAAAATATCATGAGGAAAATTCGGAATTTCCTTCAATCCTTCAATATCATGCTCCAACTATATTTTCTCATTCACGTCATCAATATCCTCGTTATGGCAACAGGACGATGTACCCGCTTGGGAATCAGAATAGATCCTATAGAACGGAACATATACAGGGAAACATAAGACAATTTGCACACACATATTCATAGAAAAGAAAATAAAGAGATAAATGCAAGGATTTCCTAAATAATACATTGGATAATTTTCATTAATAGGTTATAGACAGGGAGATAACAAAGTTCATGCTTGATAATGATAAAAAGGGAAACACTCTTTTTTTTTTTTTGGAAAATTAACTGGGGAAATGTAAATAAGGAATGCAAAAAATAGGAAATAAACATGCAAAACAAACTAGATATGCTATTCCAACTCTTTTAGGCAATTGGAGGACCCAACCACACGATGATAAAACACTCCTTACTCAGCTAGTGCAACCACAAAGCAGGGCTTGATGGTCCAATGGCCTACTGTCTCGCCTAGCACACAGGGGCAGATAGTATAAGTCAGATCATCCCTTGGGGATATGATGGCATGCACTGAGAATTCTTTAGGGCATAAGCGGATGAGACAAGCTAGGTCTAATTCCTCGTTGCATGATTCCTGTGCCATTTCTAATCTGATGACCTCAGCCGGAGCCAAAAAAGTGACCTCGATGTGGGGAATGGACATCCCTTGGCCAGTGCACTTCCTTTTCTTTCCTTTGGAAGCCTGAAAAAGTTCTTCATTGGAGGGGTTGTACCTCAGACCGAAACCTCCTTTGTTGTCCGGGAGTTCAATTAAAGCAGCCTTCCCATGTCCTACAGCACCGAGGCCTTGGCCTAACTGATAGCCAAATTTGAGCATCTCTTTGGCAGCCATTAAAGTAGTGGAGGGTCATGCTGACTCGAGTTCTGAAGCTCTGGAAATCATGGAGACTAGCTCAAAACTGTGAAAAGTTGCCTCCGGAAAGGCATTAGCACCAATGCAGGGGACAAAAGTCTCCTTGAAGATAGTCAGGGGTTCTTCAGCCATAATAGTGATCAACAGATCCTTGGATGGGAACTTGAGCCTCCGGTGAAGGGTAGAAGCAACAGCAGCTGCAGCGTGTAGCCAAGGTCTCCCTAGGAGCATATTATATGGGGAATCCACTTTGATGACTTGGAAGTTGACCATGAAAATCATGGGGCCAATTCCAATTACTAATTCAATCTCACCTTGCACCTCCTGGAGAGTGCCATCAAAGGCTATAATGATCATGGTTGTAGGGCAAATAAGAGAGGTATCCACATAAAAAACGCTCTATGGTAGACATCGAGCAAACATTCAAGGCTGATCCATTGTCAATTAGTACTCTGGAGATGATCATATCTTCACACTTTACCATAATGTGCATGGGCAAAATATGCTCTCTGCCTTCTGGTGGTAGCTCATCATCTGTAAAGGAAATCTGGTTGGTGGCCAACACCGTCGAGACCATACCCTCAAAGGAAGATTCTGTGACACCTGTAGGGACACATGTCTCTTTCAAGACTTTCAAGAGAGCCTTACGGTGGACATCAAATGATAGCAATAGCGCCAAGATGGAAATCTGGGCTGGCGACTTATTTAGCTACTAAATCACACTGTACTCTGAGCTTCTGATAATTTTCAAGAATTCCTCGGCTTCTTCGGTTGTGACCCTATTCTTGACGGGTTCGGCTGTACCCTTGCCAATCTCTTTCCTTCTTTTTCCTAGCTCCTCGGGAGTATAGTAGCGGCCACTCCTAGTAAGCTCAGATAGACCTGAAGAGATATTGGAGCAGGCCTCCTCTTTTCCGGTTCCAGTGGAGATCAAGGACACGTCATATTTCCATGGGACATGATGGCTATCTTCATAAGGGAATGGCTTTGGCATGCGAATGATAACGCCCTCCTGAGTTTACAAATTGGGCGCTATGGAGAACATTTTCAGATTAATGACCACCAGACTTGGAAGAATGGCTTCAAGGGCTTTTGAGCTGGATACCCCAAAGATTCCTGAGGCAAGCTTCGGCAGAATAAGAGGATCGAATCCTCGGATAGCGGGAACAATAGCGGTTCCCTCCTGAACTGATGATGAAGTTGGCCCTACGATCACAGGTAATGCAAGAACCAGAGGAGTGAATCCCTTGATGGTTGGCAGGTCTTTCCCTTTTACTAAATCTGATAACTCTGAATCCGCAGGTGATTCTATGATCTCCTCAATGACTACTGAAGAGGGAGGCACTGAAGTAACCTTACCAAGGTGTATTTGTAGATATTCGTCCTAATCCTTCCTCGACCCAACTGATATAACATTACAGTTGGTTCCTGATTGGGTAGCTAGAGAACATAGGCTGGCTGCCATGCAATCATCTCTTCGCACAATATCCATTTCAATCCAGATAATACTGCGGTCAGCTAGACTCTGAACCTGTGCTCGAAGCACTTTACAATCAAATAGGGCATGTCTATCTTCATTGTCACAGAATGAGCAGATTCCCCAATCAAATCTTGGGGTTCCTATACCCTTAAGATCAAGGTGGGCCTCTTGGACCAAGGCTCGGAGCATGGCCTTCCATGGAAATGACGGTTAGGAGAAATCCGGAACCCTTTCTTCCACTGTGATGATGGCATTCACATTCCTTTCCTCACGGGGAGGCAAAGGATTGATGATGATATTCGGAGCGGCTGCATTATCGAACTGTATCAACTTGTTATCTATGAGATCCTGGACACGGTCCCTCAAATGATAACATTCTTCCAAAGTATGCCCATCGGCCCCAAAATGGTGTTCACACTTCTTGGACGGATCAAAACTAGGTGATAGAGGCCTTCTTTGGGCTTGGAAAACATCGGGGTCACTAACTTCCTTTCCAGCAGATAAGCGTAGAGATCTGCCATGGGCATGGGTAACGGAGTGTACTTTCAGTTTTCCCTCCTCAGGGGACAAAGTGGGTCTGGCCTCCCTCTCTGATTAAAGGTTCGGTTAGGTGCTTGAGTAGACTGAACTTGTTGCTGATAAGGTCTAGCAGCTGGGTGGCATAAGTAGAAGTAATACCCCTAGGCCTTTCTGATGTATTGTCAATCATATGCACATCAGCTTCCTTAGTTTTGCGGCCGGTCATTTTCTTGACTTATTGTTCAACCATGGAACTCAAAGGCTCAGGGTCCATGATCTTCTTGCTCCTAATACCCTCATCAATACACTCCCCAATAGGGATGAGGCTAGCAAAATGAGTGACTTGGGTGCTGATCATCTTTTCATAGTAAGGAGGCTTAAGGTTGTCAATGAACCATTTGATCATCTCATTTTCCATCATGGCGGGTTGCACTTGTGCGGCTAGCTTACGCCACCTCTAGGCATATTCTCGGAATGACTCCCCACTCTTCTTCTTCGTTCTCATAAGGACCGTGCGGTCGGGAGGTATCTCGGTGTTGAACCTGTAGTATTCCAAGAAAGAGTTGGCCATTTCCCTCTAGCTAGAGGTTTTTTCCAATCTCGCATACTAGGTGGCTGCGGGGTCAGTCAAACTATTAGGGAAAATCTTGCAAAGCAAAGGGTGATTATCCCCATAAGGAGCCATCTTCCTACAGAACATGCGCAAATGCGCGCAAGGATCTCCTATACCATCATACTTGACGAACTTTGGTGCCTTGAACTTGGGAGACATAATGACCTGAGGGAAGTTGGTCAAACTGTCTAGATCAACACTTCTATAGGCGCTGGAGCCCTCTATGATACGAAGCTTCTCAGTTAGAGTTTCCACTTTTCTCTTGACTTAGCCATACCTAGATTCAGGATCCTTGTCCTTAGAAGGATTTGTTTCTTGGTCATTGCCCTAAGGCGGTATATTGTAGCCCTGATCCTATCTTGGTGGGCGCTGATTTTCATTCTTGGTTCGGGGACCTCCTTGACTATGGCCAGAGGAGTTCTGTCCTCCTTTTACAACTAGTTGTTGCATCATATGCATCAATTTTGACATTTTCTCTTTCATCTGAGCGAACTCAGCAAGACTCACTTCGGGAGTCGAAGGCCCACTGGTAGACATCTCTCTTGCACGAGACCTAGTGATGATGGGATCACGATGTGATGGTAGCTTGACAATGTGGAAACACAACACCAAAATCAAATTAGTTTATGTCCTTGTTATTTAACATGCACCTACCATTTTCAGAAAAAATTCAGCTTTTGCACCCTTGATGGGGTATTTATCATGGTGAGTTTCTATAATGATGCAAGATTAATGCACTAAATTGGCAAGTAACCGAAACTTTCATGACATGCTCAACAATGTGGGAAGGACCTTTCTTTTGATTACATGCTTGTACAATATTTGCTTTTACAATGCTGGGTTCATCGGCTCCAACAGTGGGCCTTTTACAATGCAATTACGAGGAAAAGCTCGGCTTCTGACAATGTGGACTTCTCGAGGAAGCTCTTGGACACTTGGATCTCTTGGTAACTTGGATCTCTTAGGGGAGCCCTTGGATTCTTGACATCTTGGACCTTTGGCAATCTTGACATCTTGGGAATTTGGATCTCTTGGCAATTTGGATCTTGGACCCTCTTGACCATTTTAACATCTTGTGATCTCTTTGATGATGTAAGCTTATGGGAAATCTTTTTGGATCTTTTCTAGGAAAGCCCTTGAACTCTTGATGCTTTGGAATTCTTGACAGTTTCGGCAGCATTTCCTCCTGGGGAGTTTCGGTTACTTGCCATAGATTTTATCTTTGCACAATTAGGTGACAGGACCATTTAATGTATGCAAGAATGTCCTTGTAGGGTTGTAAACCCTTAGGGATAGGGTATGATCTAGCATGTATGATCTTGGTGGAGGAAGGTATTTGTCTACCTTTGGCAATGTGGCAGGAATTTTGGCCAAATTTTAAGGGATTACAAAAAAAAGTGAAGTCGCCACCAATCATTGGGTTTTTCTAAGGTGTGATTGGTCACCTATTTCTAGTTGATTTTATTGTCGATCCTAGGCTAAGAAAAAAGGTATTTTTTCCTAATTTAATGTGGATGGTAAAAAATCTTGATTCTTGAGTCCGGAAGTTTGGTTACGTGTGGGGAAGGTGTTAGGCACCCCACAACACCTGTCCAAGGACAGTCATTTGTTTTGATGAAACCTTAATTTTTTGAGATTGACAGTAAAAAACATGATTTTGGCATTGGCTTTCGAAGCTTTGCATGCATGGGGGACTCTGAGGTTTGGTGTTTGAATGGGTGTGGTCCCAATCTATGCTTTCCTAAGGCATTCGGGCTAAGTACCAGATTTCCACGGTGAAAATCTTGTGGCACGTCACCTTACTTTCGCGGTGGAAATTAGGCATCGCTTTGCCTTAGGTAACATGGACTGTGACAATCACACCAGAAGGGGCGAGCAGGTATATATATACATACATCATGCACAATGCAAGCACACAGAGCAGGAAAGTAAATGCCTACATCCCTAGAGCATGGCCCAAAATATAGGTGCAAGAAAGTAAACAAGGGTCACCATACTTTAGAGATGAGGACGAATGGTACATGACATGATATACCTAATACAAACCATCTAAGAGAGAAGGGAATAAGGAAGGAAGGGGTTTTAAAAGAGTACATAACCAAATGGGAGAGGCTAGACCCCTAAAACTACTGAAAATTACCGCTTGGCTTATTTCTACATGCTTGCATCCTCGCCCTTTTTGCTTGCGCCTGGGAGACCGTGCCTTAGTTCCATGCGTCCTCGCTCCATGTGTGTACATGCAAAGGTAAGAACAAGAAACCAGCAGAAAAGCAAAGGAAAGAAAGAGATGTGTAGGGCATGTGAAAGAGGCATAAAGCAGATAAGCATGATAGACATGGCAAGCAAAGAAACAAGAAACCAAGCAAACAAGCAAACAAGCGAGAAGGCAAACAAGCAAGAAAGCAAACAAAAGGTGGTGTCCACGGGGGACAAATATAGGTTTGGATCAAATGTCCATAACTTCATTGTGTTAAAGCATGGACGACACACTAGCAAGCAAGACTCATGCATGAACATGTAAGCAAGCGTGCAAAGATGCATGGAAAGCCAACGGGTGGCATAAACAAGCATGGTAAGCATAACATCGCACGGAGCGGTAAAGGGGAAAAGTATGCACGAAGCAACTGGCATCATGGTGATGCATCCCAAGTGGTTACATCCAAACAAGGCCTTATGGGCGTCGGATGGAACCACACAACCACGAACCCGCTAAGGGCGTCAAGCGTGGCAAAGCCTAGAACTAGAGAGGCTAACACAAGCATAAAGCATAGAGGCAAACAAGCATAGACATGCAAATAGGGGTGATCCAAACCCTTTTATGTGGGCCTTGGTGTATGGACGATGACAAAGACCATAAGGTCTAGATCGGGTCCTAACCATTAGGCCAAAACACAAGAAAATGCAATGAAAAGGAACAAAAGGGCTACAATAGCATATGGCATGACAAACAAGGTCTAGGCCTAAGCACATAAACAAGGTGTGAAGCACACAAGCACACAGATGATGGCGTAAAGTATGTAGAGAACATCGACCTAAGCATGCAAACACACCAATATACACATATAAGCATGGAAATATGTATGTAGGCATGTAAAAGCCTAGCACATAGACATGGAAGAACATGGATCCAAGCATATAAGCATGTGAAGACAAGGATCTGACCATATAGCATGAAAATAAACACATAGATACATAGATCCAAGCAAGGCCTAACCAACAACATCATACAAGCATGTGAGCATGTAACCCTAACATCATCCTAGAAAAAAAAGAGGAACAAAGCATAGGAAACCATGGCAAATAGCATAAGCATGTAGATCTAAACATATAAGCATGTAAGGATGTAGATCTGAGCATGAAACATGGCATAAGGCATAAAAAGCAAGGAGATTTAGGCTAGAAGCACAAATAAAGCAAGCAACATGCTAAAGAAAGCAATAACTCATGTTATTCAAGCAAAAAGAGCAAGATAAATGCTAGAAAAAGATTTAGAAGGTTAGGGGTGTGGATAGTAGCTAAAATGCTACATCCACACCCCTAAACCCCAAATCCAAAGTGTAAAACCAAGGAAAAGAAGATAAGGTATAAGAACTATACCTTGTATTTTTGGTGAAGAAGGAAGAATTAAGAGATTTTGATGTATTTTTTATGTTTGGAAGAGAGTCAAAATGTGAAGAAATCGTCCAGGCAGAGCACAGAACCAAGGAAGTCTTTTTTTTCTTGGTCTGAAGGGTGCTTGGGGCCTTTTATAGCCCCGACACGCTTTTCGAGGCAGCAGCCTTCAAAAGTCATGGATTGGGTTAATCTTGACACCTCTACAAATATCTTGACTTCCTATTTCTGAAAAGGTATGGAACTTGAAAATCCAACGGTCAAATCAAAAGTTATGGCTCCCGGAAGTTAGTGGTGCATCGATCGGTGCGTTAACCTGGTTTTCATGATATCTCTGCCATTCTAACTCTGATTTCGACCCATGAATAGTCGTTGGAGTGAGAATTTGATAATCTTCACAATGGCGTTGGTCTCAACCCATTCTGACGGCCAGATCAAAATTATGGTTTCTAGGGCCAATTGAGAGTCAACTCCAGGTCAAACTTGGTCAAAGTTGCTAAAAATATCCGAGGAGCTCGGGTTTGATATAAAACCATGTAAAATGTTGTCTTGTAAGGATTTTGACCTTGTTTGACCTTCGGTTGACTAGGAGCACTTTGGTCATTTTGGCTGAAAAAGGAACTTTGAGTGCTCCAGTGTCCGAACAGGTCGCGTCACGCCATTATATATGTTCTCCTGACCCCATAGAGAGAAAATGATATTTTTAGGTTTTTAAGAGTCTGGCACACAAATCGAGGGTAGACAAAATATGGTATCAACACTTTTGCTTAATGAAATCCTTCGCATTCATTTTTTTTTTTTTAAATGGACTCTTCAATTTTTGCAATGAGTAGTAAATACTTGCACAAAAATTAAGAAAATTGAATTGCCACATGGCATAAAATTAGACTTCAATTAAGATTCAAATTAGAATCTAGTTGAATTTTCTCTTAGTTTTGGCTTTAATATATATATATATATATATATATAATTCTCTCTTCCATTCTATGCATAATTTTCCCTCACAAAAAAAAAATGTTATTTCTCTCTCAATTTTTTTTGTTGAATTTTATTTTTCTTGCATCTTTGCTTTAGGTTGATAATTTTTTTGTATTTTTTAGAATTCTACTTTGGGTTGAGGTGATTTAGTTTTGTGTTTTATTATTTTTATTTTTATTTTTTGTTTTCTTTGATTGTTAAATGTTATTCTATTACATAACATGATTTTAATAATTTGGTGAAGAACATTAAAACATTATAATGTAATAAAATCAACCGTTACATTCACTTAAAAAATTAAATACAATCATAGTACTACATTAAAACTTAAAACTAATTAAACTCTAACTATGGAAACCATATTTCCAATTTTAAATAAAAAGGAGATGTTCTCCAATAATAATAAAATTACATAGGAAATAAAGTTAGAATTTTTTTTTGAAATTTCATTTAACCTTATTTATAATACACATACACGCGCGCGCACACACACGCACACGCACATACAGGGACAAAGCCAGGACTTGGAGTTAGGGGGAGCCTCTCTGTTGCTGGCTGTGTGCGGTGGCTTTAACCTTCGACTTTGTTGCTTAACCACTAAGATTTTTATTTTTTTATTTTTTATTATTTTTTTATTTATTTTTTTTATCTTTGTTGGGGGCATGCTGGATAAGGAAAAAATTATTTTGTTTAAGATTTTTTAAAGGGAAAGGCTGTTTGTTTTGGGTAAAATAGGTTGACTGGGCTTAATATTTTTTAGCTTTACTATTGGTAATTTTTGTTGTTGGGCTAATTTTTTTGAGCTTGTATATTTTGTTTTAGATTTAGATCTATTGATTTTTTTATGGCCTTAAAAAGAAGGAAAATGCTAGAGTTACAAATTTTCTTACAAATTGATGATGTAGTGAGTGATTATTGATAAGTAAAAAGGTGATGTAAGTGGTGGGCTTAGATGCAAATTAATAAGAATTTGCTACCTCAACCGTTCAGTAAAAGTCTTTTAGAAAAGTTTGTAGCTATAGCATTACTCTTAAAAGAATCAATCATATTGTTAAGGGGGACAAAGTGTAATTTTATAAAAAGAAATTGCTAAAAAAATTTGGGGTGTCATTGCTCCCCAAAGTCAATATCTACCTCCTTCCCTAATGAACGATACTACCTCTCATTTAACATCTTTGTTATGCAAATCATCATCCAGTAAATATATGATAATGGTAAGAAACGTTACAAATGAGATCATAAAAAAAGTGATGAAACTAATTAGTCACTATCATTATGGAGTAGTAGTCTATGGTTTTACTCATCTAAAGAAGTGGAATATATAGAGTTTAGTTAAGGTATATGTAAAAATTCACATTAAAGTATATGTAAAGGTTTTAAAAAAATTGTATATGTGAGATTTTTATTAACTTAGAAGATAATGAAAAACTAATTGTTAATAACTAAAACATTAATAATAATAATAAATTATATATATTTAATGAGACCATCCTAAAAAATTATCACGTGCAACACACGGGTCTGCAACTAGTATTACTAATAACAAGATTTTCCTGTTTAGGTTTCACCATTTTATGTACCAAAATATCCTCATAGAAATTCTCAAATAACATAGCTTTAGTTAAAATTTAATTTATTTCCTACAAAAGACAAAAAAAAATATGTTAAAAGAGTCATTTAGCATTCTTTAAACTAACAAAATTGTAACTACCAATAACAAACACTCCATTCTCTCTCAGAAAAAAAAAAAAAAAAAAAAAAAAAAAAACACTCCACCAAAACCCATTACCTCACATATTCATCAACCTTCTAAAACAACCCATTACCTCACATATTCATCAACCTTCTAAAACAAAATCGGTTGCTTCTTCTTCTTTATTTTTATTAATTGGCAAATAATTTCTTTTGTTACTATTGTTATAAGTCTAAGAAGATAGAATGCCAAGAAGAAATATATAAAAAAAAAAAAAAATTATTAAAATAAAAGAACACGAAAAGGTAGTAAATGTTGATGATTATGAAGAAAATGTCACTGAAAAAATAATTTTACAAGATTATGAATGTGGTGGTAACATTGACTAGATGAAATTGATTAGACAATATGATAAAAGCAAATTCTTATTTTGGCTCATATGTCATATATTATTACTTTTGAGTTTATATTTTATACACATGTGTTATTTTGATTTATTCAATTAGCTTTGTTAAATATTATTACATAAGTGATAACTAAATTAGTCATTAGTTGAATATATTCTAAATTCATAATGAGTATATTATATATATATATATATAGAGAGAGAGAGAGAGAGAGAGAGAGGTGTTTGTGAATCTTACAATACGATACATAAAAATTAAAAATTGATTCACCATACAATTCACAATTTGATAACCATATGCAACAAGTGATTTGTCTTAATGTTATCAATTTCATTATGTTCCAACCATTCACTTGACGGTACAAATCAACCTTCTTGTTCCACTTTGCCCTGAATTCCTGTTCATTCCAGTCAGTTTCAGCCATTCCGACCTATTTCAGTAAATTTCAGCTGGTATTGATATAAACACAACACTTTTCCTTTTTGAGTTGAAAATTGAAAAATAAACCCAGTACAATAGGTCACCTGAAAAACAAACCCAATCCATTTCAGATGACGCAAAGGTCTCCCTTTCTTCTTCTTCTTTGTTTTGTCTCTGCTCCTTTACTAATTTCTTTGCTTTGTTTTGTCTTTTATCTTTCTTTTTTTAGTTTGGGTAAATTATAAAGTTGATCTCTATCCTTTACACCATATGCAATTTGGTCCATAACTTTTCAATTGTGTCAATTTGGTCCCTAACCTTTTTAGTGCCTTGTGAATTTAATCCTTGTCGTTATCTTTTGGACGGAAAAAGCTGACGTGTCAAACAAAATTGTAAAAAATTACTTTAAGTGCCACATCAACCGCTAATTGTATTGCCACGTTATTAAAAAAAAAAAAAAAAAAAAAAAAAAAAAACTCTCAAATTAAAATATTCACGCATTTTGTTTTGGGACGGCTATGCCTGGTTGGGGCTGTTGTTGGATTTTTTACAATAATCATCATCATCAGGTCATCACCACCATTATTCACCACCATCATCATCACCACCATTACTCACAATTACAATTCACAATGATGTGTGGAGCAGATATGAGATACCACACACACACACTCAAAAATGCCACTCTGCCTTTTATTTGTTTTCTCCTCACAAATTCAAAATTGAATTGAATAACTTTCTTTTTTCTTTTTTAATAATCGTCTATGCTACAGAGTTGCTGAACGCAATACACAGGCAAGATGAAGTCTATAAATATATAAATATATATATATAGATATATATATCTATACTATTATTTAAGGGGCTTCTCTTGTTTGGATAGGATTTTTTTTTGTTCCAAAATACCCCTACACTCCTAGGTTCAAGTAGAGACAAAATTAAAGATAGTCCAGTAAAAATACATGTCTAACTTGCACTAAAGCATTGCTTACAAAATAGGAACACTCTCCCACTAACCCACTTTTTTATTTTTTATTTTTTTATTTTTTTTATACTCACTAACCCACTTTTTCAAAGTAACTATACGTTTATTTATTTATTTATTTTTTAAATAGAAAAATAGAATATGAATTATCACATCAATTAAATAGGTTTAACTATAAAAAAAAATAAAAAAAATCCCCATACGTCCACTTTTTTTTTTAATTCTTAAAAAAAAAAAAAAAGACACTCCTAAGTAAAATTCGAATCCCACTTCAAAATTCAAATACACTCCCAAGCAATTACCTAAACTCAAATCTTATCCACTAACCACGATGATTTTGCCTTTTACAACTCTTAAATTTGTTTTTGTGGTTCTACGGAATTTCACTACTAGGTAAGAGGGATACTCTACTTGTTTCTCCAATTTCATTTTTTTTTTCTTTTGGTTATTTATGTTTCTAACGACAATTGTTTTTTTGGATAAATAATCCTGTTTAATTATTGATGTATTGCGTCTTGATCGATGTGATTCTCAATCATTTTTTTATTTAATTATTTTACTTAATCTCGGGTAATCGGGTTAGATGAATATTTCTGCCCATGAACTAATACAATTGTTTTCAGGTCTTAGTACTTGGGGTGTAAGGCAATGGTTGCACTTGAAGATGTTATGGTTCTTGGAGAGCCTGTGGTTGGACCTATTAGAATTTGGTGAAAATTGTGGAAGAGTCAAACATGAAACAGTTACAGATCTCAAGGAAAAATGAGGAAAACCACATATAGGAATTGGATAACTATTTATTGGAGAGTGATGATTGAGAGTGAGTTTGATTTTGTTACCCATTATCTTGCACTTCAGATAAACATCATCAAAAATAACTTTAATGTTTTTGTTTTATTAACATTTTTTTTTTTTTTTTGGTATGTGTATGATTGTATCTCAAGTTGAGGAACACGAAAAGAAGGCTATCTTAGCCCTTTATTAGTTGGATAAAATGTTGTAATTTAAATTTTCATCCAACCAATCGGGAAAAAAAAAGAAGAATAGAAAGAGGATTATTATTATTTTTCTTTCTTTCTTTCTTATATCTATAATTTTGAGGATTTGGATGGTAATAAAGTAAAATACATAATTGAAAATGGTATTTTTGTTTTTTGTTTTTTTGTTTTTTCAAATACCATTAAACCGAAGGACAGTGACTCCAAAAAAAAAAAAAAAAAAAGGATAAGTGCTTTTAAATATATTTTTTTATTCTATCTTTTAAAGTATAGTTTTACACACCCAAAAAAAAAAAAAAAAAAAAAACACACCTTACGATGGTGCTTTATATCCTGAGCTTTTGATTTCATAAATTTTTATCATTGATAAATATTAGATTTTGAATTGAAAAATCTATCCACACAAAGTCATACTTGAAGGGGTTTATGCCCAAAAATCCAATTTATTGGCATGTCATAAATGATTAAATAGTTTAATTATATGAGACTATCTATAAATGAACTAATGGGACATTATCTTGGTCCATGAGATGCATAGTATGTGATTTATGTGATTTAGTCACAGAAGATATAAATCACAAGTTTTTTGTAAACTCATAATTTTAGTTCGTAGTCGGTGATGAAATTGGGCGTTTCATCTGCGAATATTATAACATATCAACTACGATGATTTGTCTTGATCATGGAAGTGGAGACTTCTAGTTGGTATATTGATATGTTTTAAAAGTTAAGACATATTGAATTGGACCGCTGTGAGATTTATTATCCTCCTAACGACTGTCAAATGAATAATAAATCTCACGACTTCTATTTACATGAACTCTAAATCTTGAGAGAATAATAGACTTGATCAAGAGATGCAGGTTGCTTTGATATATCAGGAGTGAGATCTATAAGTCACGGTCAAAACCTCAGTATGTTGGGCAACCGCATTTAGTGTTGATGGAACATATATTCTCAAGATGGAATTCATAATCTCTTAAAGAAGACATAAAATATTTCCTTGGGATAAGTTTAATGGGTTTGGTTATTTAAGAGAGTTGGGCCCAACCACTTTAGTAAGTTGTTACTAAAGTATATATTTATGAAATTGGATTTCATAAATATATGATGAATAATGTAAAGGATTAAACCGGGTACTCAAGGATTACGATGTAGTAATCTTTAAAGTGGCAGTCTACATTCATGACTTTGTATTACTACGAATATTTTAATGAAGGGGTTACATGTACAATAAAGTCTTGGAATATAATTTATAGATAAGGCTTAGAGTGCAACTATATTTATATAGTGGTATTAAATAGATGGGGATAATATTGTTGCTGGTAACATCTAATGCTGATTTTTACCCATATCCTGACCTATGATAGTTTATAAAATTGGCATAAAATTTATGTTGTGTTTTACTGTTTGAAGTGTCTAGCAGTCCAGTTAATGTTCCTCAAATCAAGTATGGTTGTATTGTTGAGAAAAAAACTAAAGCTGCTGCTTGGAGTTGGTTAGATGTATCAAGCTCCATATTCAAATGCTCTGAGAAGGTGTACTTAATTTTCTTGTTTGTATTATATTAATCATTTTTGCATATAGAGATTGTCTTGCTAACAATTCTCTTACTCCTCCAATACTGCTGAATACCCACCAACTCATCCCACAAGTGACCCCTCTCGTTATTCTCATTTGGGCCATAAACCCCTGAACAAGCCCATATAAAACCGTCCTTCACCCCTTGCCACTTTACCGAAACTGAGAAAGTACCAACCAAAACCTCCACCTTATCCAAAACCCTCTTGTCCCACATAATCAAAATACCACCAGCAGTCCGGTCCGCCTCCAAAACAGCCCAATCCACATAAGGACAGCCCCACAAACTACAAACCAGCTGTCTATTCATGCTAGCAATTTTTGTCTCTTGTAAACAGACAACGTCACACTTCCACTCCCGCATCAAATTCTTCACCACGAGACGCTTCCGAGGATCATTTAAACCTCTAACGTTCCACAAAATCATTTTTATCTTCATTACCACAAAAATAACCCACCTACTAACAGCAGCACAAGACCAATCCTCTATCTCCCATCATAATTCACCGATGATATCAAGTTTCGCAGCTCTCTGCATCCCATGTTTTTGGACTTAGCCACTTTTTTGCTACCTGTAGCTTTCCGGTGCAGCACATTGGCTGCCTCCATCTCAGTTTCAAGCCTTTGTAAGAGAGCAATGCACAACTTCTCATGCCGAGCCATTGACAACCCAACCAATTTACAGAAGCTAGGAATTCTGTGTTTCACCCACCCAGAAATATTCAACTTAGCCTCTATACTCAATACCTCAGTGACCTCCTCCAACTCTGCCGAAGTTGACGAAGCACTCGGAGCAATAATCCTCAAAGGTAAACAATCTGTCAGTTCTGTTTCACCAAAACCCACAGAAAAATCGCCTACCTCCTCCACAAGCCTGACCTCCCCAGAAAGGCTCAAGAAATCCTTACAAGAAAAGAAGTTTGCCTCCTGACCCGAAGCTCCAAAACCCATTGACCCAACTCGTAGAAACTCCAAAAAATGCTCAGGGAAAGGTGGTCCAACCAATCTTGGCACAAATTCGAGAAGGACAGTCCTCGTATCAACAGAGACCAACCCACCCGACACCAAATTTGAGCTCACAAGACTTTTCCGATCAGTACTGAGCCTGAAGACAATTTTCTGAAGGAGCTCAGTGCAACCCAAAAATCCTACCGGCGAGGAGCTCCCTTCAAAAACACTCCTAAGTGTAAAAGAGGAAAGGCCAGAAGAGTTACCTGGGCTTGTGTTCGTCGGGCTTAAAAAATGGGCATCTAACTGATTCAGACCCAAACCGATACCCACCTTCTCCAACGATAAAACCCCAAGGCAACCCGCTGACTCATATTGAGAAGCAGACTTCTCGTAAACACCGGAGCTGATCCCAGCTCTATCCATCACCAACGGAGGCATTATATGTCCATCGGAGTAAAACCCATCATAGGGACTGCAATCCATCTCCATCGGAGCATACCCAGCCACCATCTGAGGCTTCCGATGCACCACGAGACCGTCGGAGGTTAGCCCATCCAAGTCGCAGCCACCAGCCTCTTTCCGACCCACCGTGAGGCTATCGGAGCTGATTGGAGACTCAACTTGACGATCGGCCACCTCCTTAAAGGGTGTCGAGGATTTGGGTTTGACTGAGGAGACTGCTGCCTTGGTCGCAGATGGCTCGCCCATTATACAGGGGTTTGGGCTTGAGCTGGTAACATCAGACAGCATGTTAAGACTCAGACCAGGTTGGGCCAGCTTGGTTCTCTCACTTAAGCCCACACTTAAGTCCACAGTCTGTATCTTATAACTTTCCCTAGAAGCCCACTCTTTAACAGAGCCCACCTTAGAAAATAAGTGACCCTGTGGACTCTTTGAGGGGCCCACCACGTGGTCCTTCATATTGACCCCCTTGGAATGCCTCAGACCACCTTTAAACAACTCAGGATTGGTGCGAACCCGTGGCCCTCTTGGAGTACTCACCACCTGCTCCCTCTGATCTCTTTTCACCCAAATAGAATTCCTCAAATCACCTTTATAAGACCTCCAAACCACCCTTCTTTTTCCTTCCCTATTCACCTCTATAGTCAAGCCTACTGCTGCCAAGTCAGGACGTTTCTTTCCAAAACCATGTATGCTCCCATTTGACCTGAATTTCAATGGAGATCTCTTAACATGTCCTACCGGATTTTGCTCACCTACCTCTGTCTCCCCATTAATGCCCTGCTCCCTCCTAACCCCTCCTCCCACCACCATCATATCAGACTTGCCCACCGGAAAATCCCCCATCTTGACACCTGAGTATCTCTGATTCATCCCCAACTGTGTCATCTTCCCCTTGTCTGTTGTACCTAACTGCTGAAGATGCTTTCTATCCACTATTTTTCCCTGATAACCTTGCACAGCTTCAGCAAAAGTTTTAAAGTTTTGAACCTCCGAATAGTGCCTATGCACCTGAGGGATAAACTTTGGGTGACCATTTCCACCCACCGCATACTGGGATGGATACAATAACTTCCTAAGTTCAAGCCCAAAAACCCTCCAACCACATTTCTCTTTGCCTTCAGGGATAATAATCGACCTCCTAGACCCGCCAACTTTAAGTTCAGTCAAAAGCAAGAACTGACCTGAAAAATTGGTGCTCCGATGAAGAGTATAAGCAATGTCGCCGTCTCTGAAAGTAAAAAACTGTTTGGAATTTGCCCCAACAACAATGTGTTCCATATTAGCCATTAGCCATTGTGCTGCATTCTTGCCCATAAACACTGATCTCATAAAGTATTTGCCCCTCTCAAAAATACGTAACAAGAAATAACGACCCCCTTCCTCTACAACTAATTGAAAAAACTTGGATTCAATGAAAAATCTGCAAACACCTCCCATGACAGATCGGAAAAAACAGAAGAGAGAAGAATTTCTGGCTGGTTAGAGGTAGCCGGGCCTCAAAGAGAACCAATGTCAACGAATCATAAGAATTTCTGGCTGGCTTGTTTCTGATATTTTTCAATGTCCCTCTCCACCCAACAAAGAGGTGTTTTTTCAAAAAGATTTGGGAGAAAATCAGGCAAGAGTTTTATGAATGGGATTAACTTGATTGATTTGCCTTTGGAAGGTGGTAGCTATACTTGGTCTAGCGGTACTGATCAACCAGCAATGTCTAGAATTGATAGAGCTTTGGTCTCTCCAGATTGGGAGGATCACTTCCCAGATGTTATTCAAAGGATTTTACACTGTCCTATTTCTGACCACAGTCCTATTCTTTTGGAGGCAGGGGGAATGGCAAGGGGGAAAAGTCCGTTTAGATTTGAAAATATGTGGTTGAAGACGGAGGGGTTTGTAGATAAGGTTCAATCCTGGTGGAATCGGCATTCTTTTGTAGGTACTCCTAGTTTTGTGCTTGCCAAAAAGTTAAAGGCCCTGAAAGAGGACATTGTTCATTGGAATCGCCGAGAGTTTGGTATTGTAGAGCGTCAAAAGATTCAATTAATGGAGGAGCTGAAATCTTTAGACGCTAAGGAAGGGGAGTTAGGTCTCTCTGATGGGGAGAAATGTCATAGAATAAATTTGAGGTCCCAGGTGGAGCATCTCCTTTCCTTGGAGGAAATCTCCTGGAGACAAAAATCTAGGATGTTATGTATTAAGGAAGGGGATAATAACACCAAGTTCTTCCACAAAATGGCCAACTCCCATAGAAGGTCTAATCATCTAAGGGCCTTGGAGGTGGATGGGGTGGTTTTTGAGGAGGAATCTGAGGTTTCTAATCAAGTTGTCCAATTTTATAAAAATTTGTACAAGGAATCTGAGGGGTGGAGGCCTTTCGTGGAGGGTTTGGAGTTTGATCGTATTGGAGATTTGGAGAGGGTTTGGCTGGAACGGAAGTTTGAGAGAGAGGAGATTCTTCAAGTCGTAAGTGACATGGAGGGGGACAAAGCTCCAGGTCCGGATGGGTTTACTATGGCATTTTATCAGCATTGTTGGAGAGTAGTAGAGAAAGATGTTTTAGCGGTCTTTGAAGAGGTTTTTCATCATTGTAAGTTTGAAAAATCCCTTAATGCTACCTTCATTGTTTTAATTCCCAAAAAGAATGACGCCTCTGATATTAGAGATTTCCGGCCTATTAGCTTGGTGGGGAGTGTGTATAAAATCTTGGCTAAGGTTTTGGCAAATCGTTTGAGAGTGGTTTTAGATCAGTTGATCTCGGAGACCCAGAATAGCTTTGTGGGTGGGAGACAAATCCTTGACTCGGTTCTTATTGCAAATGAGTGTGTGGATAGCCGAGGGAAGAGTAGGGTTCCTGGAGTCATTTGTAAACTTGATATTGAAAAGGCCTACGATCATGTGAATTGGGAGGCTTTGCTGGATTTGTTGAATAGAATGGGCTTTGGAGTGAAGTGGTGTAAGTGGATTCGTACTTGTATTTCCACAGTGCAGTTCTCTGTTTTGATTAATGGGTCTCCAAATAATTTCTTTGGGAGTTCTAGGGGATTAAGGCAAGGGGACCCGCTCTCCCCTATGTTGTTTTTGATTGTGATGGAGGTGCTAAGTAGGATGTTGAGAAGAGTTGAGGGAGCTGGCTTGATCCGCGGTTTTAAAGTTGAGAGAAGGAGGGGTGATGGGGAAAGTGTTTCCCATCTTCTGTTTGCAGACGATACTATTCTTTTTTGTGATGCTGATGTGGAGCAAATTCTCCATATTCGGTTATTGTTACTCAGCTTTCAGGCGGTTACAGGTTTGAAGGTCAATGCGCATAAGAGTGAAATGGTTCCAATAGGGGAGGTTGTTGATGTGCAAGCCCTGGCGGATATTTTGGGATGTAGAGTTGGGACATTGCCTATGTCTTATCTTGGCATGCCGTTGGGGGCGTCGCATAATTCCCCTTCAATTTGGAATCCCATTCTGGAAAAAATTGAGCGGAAATTAGCCGGGTGGAAGAAGTTGTATTTGTTTAAAGGGGGTCGATTGATGTTACTCAAGAGTACGCTATCTAGTCTTCCTACCTATTTTCTATCTCTTTTCACCATTCCTACTTATGTGGCTAATAAAATTGAAAAGTTGCATAGGGATTTTCTTTGGGGTGACAGTAAATATCATCTGGTAGGATGGGATAAAGTTTGCGCGCCTATTGCCAACGGTGGCTTGGGAATAAGAAAAGTTACTACTTTCAACAAGGCCTTATTGGGGAAATGGCTGTGGCGGTTTGGGAAGGAAGAGGATCGGTTATGGAGGAGGGTGGTAGTTTCAAAATATGGGGAAGAGTGGGGGGGATGGACCTCTAAGCTAGGTAGGGGTGCTCATGGGTGTGGTTTGTGGAGAGGTATTTGTATGGGTTGGGAGGATTTTAGCAAAAACTGTCAATTTGTTGTTGGATTGGGGAATAGAGTGAGATTTTGGCAGGATGGGTGGTATGGGGATCAACCTTTCCAATTGGCTTTTCCAAGGTTGTATGGTATTGTCCTTGATAAGGAGGCATCTGTAGAAGCTTCTCTGTCGAGGCAGGGGGCGGAGGATAGGAGAATTTGGGATGTTCGTCTCTTTCGAGATCTTAATGAGTGGGAGATGGATGAAGGGCTGCATTTTCTTCGTATGTTGGGAGCTAATACCCCTCCTCTGGATGTTGGAGATCGGATGAGATGGAAGTTGAAACTTAATGGGGAGTTTGACACCCGGTCGTATTATAACAAATTGCGGGATCCCCCTTCAATTGTCTTTCCTTGGAAAGGTATTTGGAGAGTAAAGGCTCCTAGACGGGTTTCTTTTTTTATTTGGTGTGTAGCTTGGAATAAGATCCTTACGGATGATAACTTGAGATTGAGGAAATTGGTTTTTGTAGACTGGTGCATTATGTGCCGTCATTGTGGAGAGACGGTAGACCATTTACTTCTTCATTGTGAGTTGGCTCATCGGTTGTGGTGTTTTGCCTTAAATTCTTTTGGTTTGTCTTGGGTTATCTCTAGATCGATCCCAGAGTTGCTTTTTGGTTGGTGGAATTGGTTGGGGAAGCATTCGTCTCAGATTTGGAACTTAGTTCCTTTGTGCATCCTATGGTGTATCTGGAAGGAACGGAATCGGCGTACTTTTGAGGATTTGGATAGTACCATTGATCAGATTCTTGCTTCTTTTAGTGGGACTCTTTTTGATTGGTCTCGGGCTTGGAGACTCACGACTAGTGACTCTCTCCCTTCTTTTCTTTGTTCTCTTTCTCTTTTGTAAATTTTTTTTTTTCTCTCTGTTTTATGCTGTTTTCTCTGGGTTTGCTCTGTGTTTTTCTTGCACAGAGTAGCCGTTCGTATTTATAATATTCTTACTTATCAAAAAAAAAAAAATTCTCTTATTGCTTCAGGTTAGATCTTTGCTCTCATCTCTTCAGTTCAGTATAATGGAGATACCAGTAAAGGATGTTTCTGAGAGCTTGTCAAAAGGTATGGAAAGCCAATTTGATTTCTTTCTCAAACTTGGTCATCCACATTGAATATGGATATTTCCAATATCAGTCAAACTCATCTCTTCAGCTTAAATGCTATTATCGGGCATTGTTACAGTGCTCTAATGCTTACAATTTAATTGAGCATATTATAATATTTCCTTTTTTCATTAGTGTTCAACATGCTTTGGGTGACAAGAACAATAGCCACAAAATAAGTTAATGAGTTTTGAAAAAGACCTCTTCCAACCCCCACTCCCCTAAAATCTTAAGTTAGTCCATATTTAAATTTTCATTGGTTATTTTTTTTTAAATCAACGTAAGTGGAATTTTTTGGTGATAAAAGCTAGGATGGAATTCATTTTTCCATTAGTGGCTGCTTGAAGGGAAGTCAACTATTGCGAGCTATTTTAGTAATTAATGGAACCAGTAAAAGTATCAATTTGTTGTTTATTGCATACTTATGATTTCATTTTAAATAAAAAAATTTTGTCACTTCACAAGGATCACGTTCAGTTCTGGAAGAAAGGGAAGAATATAGAACTAGCTTCTTTTAAGCCAACTTTTTGGCAAGTATATATCCAAATGAATATGATTAAGAAGTAATTATAGCTGATGCAATGTGCATCAGTAAATGAGATTTTCATTAGCATATATTAAATAGGAGCCAATGAGCTCTAGCTCAAATGGGCTTTGTCTTTCCATAATAATGGGATGGAGGGTGAGGTTGTGGGTTTTCGACCCACTAGGTGCATAACTTACCACTCAAAAAATTATATCAAATAGAAGGAATATGATAATGATAAATTTGCCACATTCGTGAACCATATTTAAGGAAACAGTACTTATTGATGGAAAAAATTTGAGATTGCATTGATCTTTGTAAGCAAGACTGGACTCTTTTCTTTCAAAATAGAATTGATCATGTATATTAGAAGGTCTGGGTATTTTAATGATATGCTTAACAGAGACAAATGTTTGATTTAGCTGGTTATCGGAGCGAAACATTTAATGGGGTTATTTTTACTTTAAATCAACAAAAATTATAAAGGGAAATATATTTTGTAGTTCTCTTGCCCTTTACTAGGAACTGTGTGATATTGTAATTGTAATCATAATATTCTTGTGTTAAAGAGCATTAATATTTATAGCCTATGTGTTTTTAATTCATTTCAGGTGCTAGCAAACCTTTTGAAGCTATATTTGTATCTTCAATCTCTAAGAAAAGTGATGCTTGTGATCCTTTAATTGTAATTCTTCATGGAGGTCCGCATTCTGTCTCGTTGACAAACTTTTCAAAGTCCTCGGCATTTCTTTCTTCAATTGGATTCAGTTTATTGATTGTCAACTATAGGTACACTATTATTATGAGTATTATCAGAATTTTTTTTAAAATAATTTAAATCAGCTTCAGAATACTTATGCTCAATGATCAATATATGTTGTGGTCAACCATCATATTCCATGATCCACCAGAATCTGGTTGATTATGAGGGCCCTTTTTCTCTCTCATCACCCTCCCCCCAGCCCCCAAAAAAAATCCCACTGAAGACAAGGCCTTTTCTTTTCCAAGATGAAGTTCCCTCACTGTTGAGGTGCTGTTGCTTGATGAGACAGTAGTGGAACCGATTCTGATACCTAAACGAAGGGAAGGGATTCTCAAAATTTAAGAATTTGGAACAAAATGGAATACAAAAATGAATATTTTAAACTTAAAAGGGGACCAACATTTTGACACTCAATAAAAAATTGAATAAATTACTAACTTGGTCCTTCAACTATTAGGTAAAATTCAGACAAATACTCGATTCAGTTCTCATTGCTAATGAGTGTGTTGATAGTAGGGTAAAGAGTAAGATTCCGGGGGTTATTTGTAAATTAGATATTGAGAAAGTTTATGATCATGTGAACCGGGAGGCTCTTCTTGATTTGTTGAAGAGAATGGGTTTTGGGGTGAGGTGGTGTAGGTGGATCCACACTTGTATTTCTACAGCCCAATTCTCTATCTTGTTTAATGGGTCTCCAGTTGATTTCTTTGGTAGCTCGAGGGGGTTGAGACAAGGGGACTCGCTATCCCCCATGTTGTTTCTGGTTATGATGGAGGTCTTCAGTAAGATGATGAAAAGAGTTGAAGGGGCGGGTTTGTTTCGAGGATTTAGGACTGATGGTAGACGAGGTGGAGGGGTATGTGTCTCGCATCTTTTGTTCGCGGATGATACGATTCTGTTTTGCAACGCTGATGAGGAGCAGATTCTACATGTTAGGATGCTTCTTCTTTGTTTCCAGGCTGTGACAGGTTTAAAGGTTAATGTGCTAAAGAGTGAGATGGTTCCCATTGGGGAGGTTCCTAATGTCTATGTCCTGGCAGAGATTTTGGGATACCAGATTGGGTCTTTACCTAAGACCTATCTTGGTATGCCTTTGGGGGCATCTCACAAATCCCCCACTGTTTGGAATCCTATCTTGGAGAAAATTGAGCGTAAGTTGGCCGGTTAGAAGATGTATTTGTCAAAAGGTGGAAGACTAATGTTGTTTAAAAGCACATTATCTAGTCTCCCCACTTATTATTTGTCACTTTTCACCATCCCTACGCATGTGGCCAATAAAATTGAGAGGTTGCAAAGGGATTTCTTGTGGGGGGACTCCAAGTTACACTTGGTGGGATGGGACAAGGTTTGTGCACCTTTGCAAAATGGTGGGCTAGGAGTTAGGAAATTAACTACTTTCAATAAAGCCTTACTTGGGAAGTGGTTATGGAGGTTTGGAAATGAGGAGACAAGGCTTTGGAGAAGGGTTGTAGCTCTCAAGTTTGGGGAAGAATGGGGGGATGGACTTCCAAACTAGGTAGAGGGGTACATGGGTGTGGCTTGTGGAGAAGTATCCGCATGGGATGGGAGGATTTTAGCAAGAATATTCGCTTTGAAGTAGGGTTGGGGGATAGAGTGAAGCTTTGGACTGATAAATGGTGTGGGTATTCTCCACTTCATTTGACTTTTCCGAGTGTGTATGGGATTGCCTCCAATAAAGGGGCATCGGTGGCCTCTTCTCTTGAACGGTTGGGGATAGAGGAGCGGAGAAACTGGGATGTTCATTTTACTCGAAGACCAAATGATTGTGAAATGGGTGGGGTGGATGATTTTCTCTGTACCTTGGGCTCAAATCTTCCTCCCACTGAAAACGGAGACCGTATACGATGGAAGTTGACAAAGAA